>LNAC01000258.1:1606335-1676624 GCA_002007465.1 Ailurus styani
ACTTTTTTTTTATCAGCCAGAGGTTAATGCAAGTGTTTAGCAGATGCTTTCCTATTAAATTATTATCCCCCCAAGTCTCAAATCTTGAAGAATCTCAAACCAGGTATAGTATCACTCTGTTTTCTTTTCTGGTTAAAAAAAAAAAAAAAGGTGGAGGGGACGCAGAGCGCTCTTTTCGAAGTGTTTTTGGAGGTAGCCGCGGCAAGAAAGTAAGCAGGCAGCCGCGTGCTGTTTTTGTGCGGGTGGTGGCGGGGGGCGAGGGCAGAGGCAGCGCGCGGCGGGGTCCCCCGCAAAGGGGCCGCTGGGAGCCAGAGCTGTCTCGTGGCCCAGGCGGGCGGCGGGCGCGGCGGGGGGAAGGCTGCTGCTTTGACCCGGGCGCGGGCTGGACATGCCCGTCGCGAGGTCTCTTTACTTACCCAGCACGTTACCCTGGCCGGGCCGTCCGAGGGGGCTCCTGGCATCGTGGCTGCTTTTGAAGATCCTGGCTGAGAGCCCCGGACGAATGGTCAAGCCGATTGTAAATACGCTTATTTCCATATTCTTCAGGGACCGCAGCCCCGGCGACGACCTTGGGCGATTTCAAAGCGCAGGCACCTCGATCCCCCGAATTTGTGGTGTGGCCGGTATCGGTGTTCCCCTCGTTTAACTAGCCTGTTTGGTAAGTAACCGAATATTTTTTACAGCGTGTTCAGAGCTTATTTTCCAGTTTTTATGAACAAACATATAAATATATCTCTGCATTCCTGCCTCTCCCATAAAAGCGGGCATCTGTGGAAAGCAGGTTTAGTTATCGGAGGGGAACCATTAAACAGCAGTTTAAGAGGCAGACCGGGAGGACGGCTCGTGGATGTTTAGACTGCTGGCCGCAGTGATCTTGAACGCATTATCACGGAAAACGGATCTCCATTTGTAAGTCACCGGGCCGCGGCGCCCGCGTGGCGTGAGCGCTTTGAGAAAGCTGGAAGAGAGGTTGGCTTAGGGGAACGGACAGTGGCAGGAGCTGGAATCTGACCCGGGCTTGGTGGGGAGTCGCGGAGGGAGACTGAAGCGTAGACCAGGGGTTGGCCTGATGGAGTCTGGTGTGGGAAAGGGTGTCAGCCAGTCCCCTGCTAGCGGGAAATGAGAGGAGGCCCAGGGCAGAGTGTGCAGAAGACCGCGCGGGGCCGCGCCGGCCTGGGACTCATCGCTGGGCCTGGCTGGGCTCACCCAGAGGAGACCCTTGCCTCCGCCTTCACTATTGTCCTTTGGAAGCAGGCAGGATCGGGCCCCAGGTCCCAAAGAGAGTCCCACTCTGCAAAGGGGCACCCACCCCACGGACTCGGCGAAGAATTTCTCAGTCTTTTCTCAGCCCGCTGGGTGCTTTCCGAGGGTCCGGGGTTGGGATTGGAAGGCAAGGTCCGTGGGAATGGGGGGGGGTGTGCCCAGCTCCTCTGCTGCAGGGGATTCAGGGCCGGCTCCCCCGGCCCCCACAGCCCTGGGCAGCTGCATTGAGGAGTAGTTTTTAGGTTCGCGGTGGCCGGGCGGTCGGAGAGGGGAAGGAGCTCAGAGAGAGCACAGGCTTGCAAACCCAGTGCGGGAGTCCATTCCGGGCCCGTTTGTCCCCTGGGCGAGGGGTCAGTTTCCCTGGATGTCTGCAGTGTAGCATCTTAAGGCTGAGAACAGGGCGTGGGGAGAAGCTGAACTCGGATTTGTTCAGAAGCCCCCTCGGATTGGGGCACGGAACAAAATAGTAAGCTAGCGCTTTCAACCCCCAACTTGGACGGGTGTGCAATTTTAGCACGTGGAATGTTTAAAATCCTCGTTCTTTGAGGAAAGAATATGGTAGTGTCGTGGGATTCTGTTTACATTTTCACCAGGGAGGCAACCCCTGAATGTGTAAATACTGTTAGTTCAATCCTCTGACATTTGATACTTAAAAAAAAAAAAGTCTGTTTATAAGAACACATCGAGGCCTTGGACGCAGGTAGGCAAAGTTAAGATGGTTGTACCCCAGCTAGGAACAGATAACAAGTCAGGGGAAGTAGTTGGTAGGCTGCTTTCAGACCCAGAGGGAGTTTTGGGAATGGAAAGGAAGAAGATACCAGGCTGAAGGCTGAGGGGTGGCCTGGGAGGCTGTGTCCACGAGGGGCGAGCGGCCTCAGTGGGGAGGCCATCAGAATTTGCCACTTTCAGCCTTTCTCCTGCTCTTTTAATTGAAACAAAAAATGGGCAAATCTCTTCATGGTCCCAGATATCATGGCAAGTGATAAAAGAGATGGAGAACACGGGACCGAAAAAAGTCGTAAAAGATTCTAATCTGAACATCAGTCCTCACTGACAGTGTCATTATCAGTTAATTCATGCCGTGTAAGGGTCTAGGGCTTCGTGTAGCTCAGAAAGCCAAGCCCCGAGACTATAACCTTGGAAAGGCAGCTTGGAGGCAGGGGAGAAATCGGTGAACTCTCGTGTCCTTAGCTGTAGGTCTCTGACTAGCAGAGACCAGACTGGTTGAGGGCCACTCTGAATGCAGGGCCAAAGGAGTCCCCTTTTTTCTCCCAGTGTCTTCTTTTGTACATTTTGCTGGGGCAGGGTTAGAGGGATGCTGGTTAGCCTCTGCTCTGGAAGGCTGTGAGGCAGATGCCATTTCCAGTTTGCCCCCAGTTTAGATGGCCTGTGCCTTCTGGGGGGGGGTGGATAATGATAGAGGGGAAATGAGGGACAAGAAAAGGGGGAGGATGAAATCCCCGCTTCCATGTCAGTCCAGGGACTGTACTAGTGTGGACTCTGGTGTGCTGCTCCCCAAGGACATTTGTTCTGAGTATTCCAAGGACCCCAGCAGCTGAGATGATGCCTGGTGTAGGCCACCCTGGGTGCCCGCAGAAGGAATCCTGGTGAGGGCATACTAACTTTCCTCTCCTTTCCCGAAGCCATGGGCAACCACTCTTACCCATGTGGGCTGCCCTGCATTGGAGAAGTGCTGTGAATTAATGGTCCAGTATTCCCTGTAGTTGGTGGTATACCCCCTGTACAGTGCATGACCTCTGCCTCCAGCTAAAGAGACTGAACCGGGTTCAACAATTTATTTTGCGCCCATGTCTCTTGGCTCTTTCTCTTCACTCCCACCCCTTCCCCTGGAAAAAGACTCAAAGAGTATGGGAGAGGCTGAGCACTCCCTTGCAAACATTTTGGTCTTGTGAGATATTCCTTTTAAAATCAATCTGGTTTAAACTAAATATTTTTTTTTAAAAAACTTCAGTCTGTTTTTTAGGGAAAATACAGATCTTTTTGAGGTATTTATTATTACAAAGGCAAGGGCAGTTTGTATCTCGTGTTTTGCTCATGAGAACTCAAAATAAACTGGACCTGAAAAGAACCAGGCCGGAGGGCCATAAACACACATTTTATGTTTACGGGAATTATGGCTCAATTCCCTTCATCATTTTTCAAGTCTCATTTTACCTTGTTTTCCTAACCAACATAGTAGAAGTGACGGAGCATTCCTTTACATTTCTATAATGCTCTTACATAAGGTGAACCCCAGAATGTTTGCTAAGAACTCCAGAAAGAACATCAAACCCAGAAGGTGGCAGAAAAGGCAATGTGTTCCTGAAGATGTAACCACAGCCCCACCTGCTCCAAGGAAGGTGCTTCTTATGACACCTTAATGGCTTTGCATTTTGTCTGTCCTGGGGTGGGATTGAGTCATTTTATATGCCAGCCACTTGGTCCCAGAACCTTTAGGACACACAGGACAAGGCACATTGAGTGGTGGCAAGGATCTCCTTCTGACTCAGGTTCTATAGTACCTCCCTCTCTGGTTTGCCTTTCGGGAAACAGTTGTCTGGAAACATGGCACGTGACAGTGGTTCCAGAAATGTGGTGCTCAAAGTACATACACTTCTACAAAGCAGACTCAAGTTTGACTGAACATCTTATGTCTGTTTCAAAAATGAAGGGCGGGAATAGTGGTCTTTGGCGCTTATGAGGTTTTATTTGTTCTGAGCATTTTCTGTTTGCATTTTGGGGTGGGGGTGGGGTATTTGGTGAGTGATCCCTCTTCCCTCCTCTTTCCCATCCAGAGCTGATCTGTGGAGATGGGGGCGGGGAGGGGCTGATCTAGCTGCGTTGACTGTGGAGGGGCTGATTGCTTATGACTCCATCAGTCCAGTTTTTTTTTTCAGTCCAGTTTTGATTAGGAAACATTTAAGTCAGGGGAGAAAATTGGGATTTGCTTGATGCCTCCCTCCCCACGCATTTAGCCTCTCTCCCCCCTTCCTTCTCTCCCTGCCCTTCCCTGCCTCCCTCCTACCCTTCCTCCCTTCTGATTTGCCTTAGAGCAATGCTTGGATTTCTGAGGTTTCTGATGTCATTGAACCTGAAACTGGTGAAGAATAAGATACTAGTTTATCTTTTAGTCCTTTAAGAAAAATATTTTTTTAAAATTGAGATGTAATTAACATGTCACATTGCACAAGTTTAAGACGTACAACGTGTAAGAAAAATCTTAATATCTGGTACTGCAAGTAGTGGGACTTTGCATTTTCTTCAAATAATCAATGACTGTATCTTCATATTAGCTGGCAGATGTGCTGCTGCTCTGGAGGGTTTTCATGGATGAGGGAGAATGAGATAACTTGCCAGGTATCCAAGCCAGTCTGTAAAGCGAAATTCGCATTCAGACTAAAGGGAACAAAAGAGAATGTACGCAAAAGGGCCACTCTAGAGATAGGATGCGTATGTGGGAGGGGTCATTAAGGTGGTTATAATGGTCCTTAGAAGTAAGGTAGATCTGATCATTGCTACTTTCTAGTAAAGTATAGATAGAGCTTAGAGCAAAAGTGGCATGAGAAAATACATCCCACAGGATTTCTGTTAACTACTTTGTTTCAAGCAAATTACATACACACTGGCAACATTTTCTTCCAAACCAGAAAGAAAGCATTCAACCTTCAGATGAGGAAGTAATTGTAATTTTGCATACACGGTCCATGAGAAAGTAAGTAGTAGTTAACTTTGACTAGTCTGCAGTACAGTCTGGGGTTCAGAATAAAATAGAAAAGCAAATGGCAACTTCAAATGTGAAACTTGGGACAAGCCATTTAAGTGACTGAAGATTTTGTTTGTGACTTGAGACCCCTGTGAATTCCCAGTTCTCACTGCAGGGTTGCTCACATTCCTAGGAAGTCCTGTTCTGAAGCCTCCTTTGCAAATTCGGGTAGATTTTTTTTTTTTTTAAAGCCCTGGCAGTTTCTTCTAAACCTTTTCTACTTTATTCTAGGGCCTTTACTTCTAGACAAGGGACTTGAGCCAGGATGGTTAGGTTTCAGGTTAACAAAAAGAAACCCTTTTATTGTCAATATTAATGGCAAACCTCGATTTTTACAAGGCTTAGGTTTAGCAGCATGAGTAGATCAAAAGCAGTTTGGTTTGATTTCTCAATATTCTCTGGAGCTTAGACAATTAACTGCAATTTTGCTTCTAACGAAACAACACAAAAATGTTAGTTACCAAGATGTTAAAGTTAGTCTTTCAGCAAGAGTTTTACCTGTGTACAACATGTCAGACTCTAATAAATTTGCCCACTGAACCTGAGTTGAATTTTGGAGGAAACCTCGTTAAGAAAATGCATGAGCAGAGTGTCTTCATTTGCAACGCCACAAGCCTGCTTCAGTGTGTGCATTCCATGCTTGCCTTTCTGGCTGGGTAAGGATCCGGCAGACTCAGGTCCCCCCTGGTAATTTGGGTACACCGAGTCTCCAGTTAATGATAGATAATCAGCCTTTGGGTCATTCGGTCATTCTCTTATTACAAACCCCTCCTGCTCTCTCTGATCTCCTTTCAAACTAAATTTCACACAAACAAATAAAGCAAGACAGGGACAAGTTCTTTAAAAAAAGAGGGAGAAATATTAGAAACTCCTGATACAGAACTCTAAACAAGGAAAGGCAAGCTAAAAGAGGATAGGAAAGAACATCTTATCAAAATGAACATGTTGTGTACAAAACATTAGAAGAAAAGGCTCTGGTTTCTGTTAAAGTGACAGAAAATTAAAATAAAAATAATTGCAGGCAGAGAAGTTATAATATAAACAGAGAAGGCAGGATGCTTGCTGGAAATGCGCAGCACTAGGAGGCTAATTTGTTGTTACAGATTATATATCTGCACCATGATAGGAGAGGCGCTACTTTGTTCTATTTTCCAGAAAAGAATGGCTTTCTTTTTAGTACGTGTATGAGTGCCCACTTAAGTTAACACAGGCCAAAACCTCTAGGAACAAAAAATGGAATTGCATTCTGCTTGTGAAGCATCCAACTTCAAAAGAAGGAATTGGTTGCATACAGGAAAAAAAAAAGCAGAATTCCATTCAGAACACATTTAGAGGGTTCACTAAATCGGTATGACTGATGCTTTTTTGCTTTGCTGACAGAAGGTGCAGATCATTCTCGGGGGAAGTACAACTGAAACCAGTCCTCCCCTGCCCTCTGGGGGTCTTCGTTTTCGCAGCCTACATCTGCCCCTGACTCCAGAAACACAGACTTCAGATTGGCCAAGGTACATCTCTGACCAGATCCTCTAAGCAAAACTCAGGACTGCGTGGCTCTCATTGTTCAGAACTCTGGTGAGAGCATCTCCAGTGCCATATTTCCGCCCTGTCTTTGACAATCGCTTTTGGCTCAAGTCCAGGGCTCCCGAAAGGGTCAAGGTCTAGCTGCTGGTGTCATCCTCAAGCCTTGAGTTTTCAATCCTAAAAGAGATTAGAACTTTGGCTCAGGGCTTGATCAGCTCACGGTTTTCCGAGTTAGAGGGGCAGCCAGGAGATGGCAGCAGGTGGTGAATATGTGACTCTCAGATTGTCCCCAACCCTCTGTCTGGCATTCCTTGATTTGCCAGCATAGCTGGCAAACAAGCCATCTCTCTCTCTTTTTAAAGAATCCACACTTCTTTATTTCTTCTAGGCCCAGTTTAAATGCCGCCTCCTCCAGGAAGCCTTTCCAGGTATTGCTTTCCTTCTCTCTGCTCCCCCAAATCAAGTCCTTTTTCTGGCGCCCCCCCCCACATACTCTCTGATATACTGTTGGGCACATACCTTTAACCTCTGGTGACTCTGGGTTCCTTGAGCCCCCAACCAACCTACCCACCCAGTAGGGGATTAAAGAGGTTGTGTAAAAAGGGGTGGCTTAGAGAAAACGGGGGAATTCCGCATACCCCAATTGCAACTGGATTGGCTTTCTTTATTTTGAAAGCGACTAGAGCTAGTAGAGGAGGTGGAAGGCTCATTAGGGAACAGACCCTCATCTCCAAGCCTTCGGGAGAACCAGGGAAGGCTTCCTCGGGATGGATCCTGCTGGCAGTGGGTCAGCGTCAGCCGGCCTTGGCTGGGAGGGTGGAAAACCCAGCCGGGGCCTGGCCTCCCCGGGTGGCCCCTCTCCACAACCTGAACTCCGGAGTCAGAGCTGGGCAGGGCGGACTCGCGGGCACCCAAATACTCGCTGTCTGATCTCAGACAAGATCATCCATCACTCTAAGCCTTAGTTTCTTCGTCGGAACAATGGGTTAATGACACCGACCTCGAGGGTGTGCAGGGGAGGTTCAATGAGATCAAGATGCGCGGAGAGTAAGACGCCTGACACACGGGCAGCTCTCAATAAATATTTATGTATTTTCTCTTCCTGCCTCTTCGTTTTCTTCCCCTCCCTCCCAGCCTCCTGGAGACCTAGCCCGACGGCGACGGGCCGGGCGGCGGCGGAGGGCCCGCACCACTTGCCTCAGGTCCCTGGGCGCAGCGCAACCGCGGCTCCGCGGGGATCGCAAGGGCCTCAAGCCTCGCAGAACCTCGGGCGCCGGAGAGTGAGATGCGGGGCTGCGGCGGCCGCCCGGGAGGGTTTGGGAGCCGGGGCCGCGGCCAGAGCCGCCACCCCGGATTTAGGCCGCCGGCCCTCCGGCCACTGCGTTGGTTGCCGGGCCGCCCCCTCCATCCCGGTTAAGTTATCCTTTTAATCTCCATCCCCCCCTCGGAGTCCGCCACCAAGGAGGACGGTTCCCCGCAGCTCAGGCCGGGGGAGGTCACCGCTCCGGGGCGGGATGGACCCCCAACCTCCCCAGCTGTTGTCCGAGGACTTTTCGCCCGAGGCGGGCAGGAAGGGGTTAACCGCGCCCTTTCCCGCCGCCCCCTCACCCCCCCAGTCCTGCGCCCTCGGCAGCGGGCGAAGGCCGCAGCTTCCCTCCTGAGGTCTCATTAGGGAAACCCTCACCGCTATTTTCAACATTTCCTCAATCAAGCGCCTTTAAATAGAGCTGCACAAACAAATTGGCGGCAAAAGCGTAGATCTTGTCACGATTGAGACCAATCCAATATTTCAGTCTTGTTTGCTTTGCAATTACGGGTTGGCTTGCGGCTGCGGTGCCACCGGGGCAAATGTGCAGCCGCCCGCTCTCTCCTCTGCACCCCCGGCGGGTGGAGGAAGCGCCCCGCGGAGCCACTGGAGGGAGGAAGGGGGTGGCGCGGGAGGAGGTGACGCGAGGGAGAGGCGGGCGGCGGAGCCCTTCCTAAAGCCGCGTGCGAAGGGCGCGAGCTACGTCAAGGGAGCCGGATGGCTCAGGTTCCTGGCCGAGCACGGCCGTGTATGCAGGAACAATAAAATGTGCAGTGCACATGCCGACATCGACGCGCGTCCTTACCCAGCGCCTTTCCTCCTCTCTTGCCTTTCCCCTCACTTCTATCTCCATGACATTTTTCTGCAGTGTTTGTTAGCGGGGACTGCTTTCCGCTTCTTTCTCGCCGTTAAACTGCTAGCATGATTTGTCATGTTTTCCATAGCTGCTGCTTCTTGTCTGACTTTTTGTGCAAAGTTACTTTAAATCGGCCGCAGGAAGACTAGAGCGCCGGGCCTTTTCGGATGGGCTCCTGCAGGCGTGTGCAAGACCCCTGCCCTCCCTCAATTCTTGCGGGGTGGCCCTTTTGTGTAAGTCTGCGGCCGGGTGCGTTCGGTCACCGCGCAGGCCAGTCTACTTTGTGTCAGCAGAACAGTAGTTAACTCAAATCAGGTCCTAAGCCTTGTATTTCACAGACAATTAAATCTTGGCTGCTGTTTAACGAAATTGTAATATTTACTCTGCTCTGTACCGAGGAGCACTTTGAAAGTCAAAAACAAATACATTTCAAAAGGAAAATATGATAATAAATCTCTTTTTATGGATTTTCTCTGCATAAGTGGAGACAACATGGTTTAAAGCCCCACGCCCTCGCCCCCCCCCCCAGGCACAGCTGAGGTTGCATAGATACAGTCTTTCAACACACATTCTTCACGTCTGGGGGAGGCATCTGCATTTGTTACATTCAGTTTAGTTCCTAAGATTTCACACCCCACCCTAACTCCCATCTGCAAAAGCGGAAAGGATTTTGGAATAATTAGGTCTGCGATGTGAACGTTATTTTCATGCTGATTCAAGAAAGGTGGACATGACTTGGGACATTATTTTACGATTTCGTATTACCTTATAAATGACTACCCATTTTCCTCTCATGCTGACTCCTGAAGGAGGTGGGAAAGTTGAGGCAGAGAAATATTTTTGTGAGACCCCGGGGGGTACCTATTAAAATATACTTCCTTATTATTTAAAAATGCGTAAGGTGTGGATAGACCTACATTTGTTTGCTGGTGGTCATAAAATAAATTCATAGCTGTTCTAGTCAATTAGCAGTCTCTTTTAAGCTTTACATTTCTTTGGTTTATAATCCCACCTGGATTGTAGCTTCATTCTTCTGGATCGCACTCCTATTGTAACATTTTGGTTTTCAATTTTATGTAAAGCAAACCTCAGAAATAATGGTTTCATAAAAGTGTGAAATGTCAAAGCCACAGAATACTATTTCAAGTTCATGTGTCATGCACACTCATGTATATCTCTCAAGAAATAGGAAGCAGTAGCTAGTAAGGGTACCATTTCATGAGAATTCTCTCTTTACCAAAAAAAAAAATTGGTCTGGCATATTATTCAATGCAAAAATTATGATATTACTTTCATGTGTGTTAATCTGTTTAGTATTAAAACTGCTAGTGTCTTAATCATTAACATGTTTTACCACACTGCTTTCAAATGGGTGATCTCAGATAATTATGAAGATTTTGATGTTAATCCTATGTTAAGTGAACAACTATGAAAATAACTTTAAAACATTATTACTCTTCTATAAATGCCAACAAACACAATTGTAGAGGGAACATGATTACTTTTTATCTGGCATTATCCTATAAGGATATGGCTACATTCATTTCTCTTAAAATCAGAGCAGTTTTCAATTACTTTTTAACAGAATTTTTTTTTCAACACAGCATTTTGCAGTATCTATAAACCACAACAACTTTGTACTGACAGATACATATTTTTTTCAACAATGTTATTCATTAGCTTCTTTGCAAGCTCACTAAAATAGAATAATATACAAAAATATCAAAATACAGAGAACAATTATTAGGTTCTACATATTTATTTAGGTAAGCCAATGTTATTAAAATTAAAAACATGTGCCTGGCATATAAATGTTTCTTAAGAATTCTTTTTTGGATGCACAGTTATTATTTTTTAAACCAACTCAGATTTTCAAGTACTGATTTTTCACTCCAAACAGGCATTGCATTGTTTTAAACAGTAGCTCCTGGAACAATACTACTCTTAGTATTTTAGACTTCCAAACAACAATTGGAATTGGATAAATGCTTTCAGCTGGGAGCACTTTCTTAATACCTTTGTAGGTAATAGGATTCCCTATTTGTGTGGGGGTGACAAGTGGACAGTGCAGTGGACAGACTGCTTACCCTTTACAGAATCTACCAGAAAAATGGAGTTTTTCTATGGTATTGTTTGCGGTCCATCTAAAAGAAATTCTGTTCAAATGTGAAATCAGGAAAAATGAGCGAGTGCTTTTTCTAACTATAGTTATGAAGTGATGACTGGAAGAGGGGGGACAAAAAAATATAAGACAGAAGGAATGCAGAAACATAAAATCTGAAAAAAACGATTTCCTTTCCGGCTGATCTGGCTCTTTGTCTATAAACAAGAGTGATGAATTGAATAATCAAAGAGATTGTTTTTGTTTTCTTCATTTCAGTGACTTTTTAAAATAGATTTTTCACTGGATGAAGAAGCCCAAATAAGGAAATATATGTAAATTCTTGTATATGGGAAAATGCTAGCTTCCATGATTTTTAAATATTGGTTTAAAATATAAGGACCTTTAGTTCATTGTACCATGGTTCTTTCCAAATGAATACATTTAAACACAATGTATACTAAATTAATATAATACATATTAATACAATATATATTAAATTAATACAATCAAAAAAGAACCTTATGATAAATGAATACATGTCAAAAAGCAACAAAGTTTTTCAAACTGGTGAAATATATCCATGAGATAGTTTATATACACTCCAACATGCTGAGAAAAAATTTAAAAAGCAACTTTTTTCAGGAATAAACCAGGGAACTTTGTTATTATTCTGGGATAAATAAAGGAAGAAATTGCCTCCTTACATTCTCAGCAATTCTTTTCATTTTTCCAAACGTTGTTAAGCTCTATGCATCTTTTGCTCTTCAAGTAAAGATGATGTCAGCAATAAAATTACAGAATCTAATAAGTGACTATTTTTGCTTTGTTACAAATATAGATTATATATGGGCTCTTGAAGTGCTTAGCTGTTTGAATGCTGAATTTTTCTTTTTTCAGTTAGACTGATATTTAATAAAGTGTTTATGAAGATAAATATGATGGCTCATCAAAGGTAAAACAGTCATGGGAACAAAGCAGTATTTGAGTCTGTGAGGTGTGGGCTGCACTTTGTAAATTATAGTGCTTTTAAATCATGACCTAGGTATTTGCAATGAGGATATCTGGGAAGAGAGCCTTGAGGGTCCTTACCATACACAAACAAGAGCACGCAATCCTGTAGAGGAACTTGCCCTCAGAAGGATATTGCCATTTCCAACCCCCAACCCCGCCCCCCACCCCTGCCATATTTCCACTTGCTGTCTTTTACTAAAAGTCACAGAGGGGCGCCTGGGAGGAGGCTCAGTCAGTTAAGGATCTGCCTTTGGCTCAGGTCATGATTCCAGGGTCCTGAGATCCAGCCCCGCCTCGGGCTCCCTGCTCAGAGGGGAGTCTGTTTCTCCCTCTCCCCCTCCCCACTGCTCATGCTCTCTCTTGTTTGCTCATGCTCACTCTCTCTCTCAAATAAATAAATAAAATCTTTAAAAAAAGGTCATAGGATCAAGAGCGCCTGCAATCCAATGGGCGTTTCTCTCCTTAAATACTTTAATATCACATGGTATTAATATAGCTACATTAACATTTGAAAAGTTCACTCAGCTGTTCCTCTGCTTTGTTCTCATTGTTAATGATCTGAATATGAGAAACAACTGCATCATGCACTGAATTTTTCTCATTGCCTTGAATGCTAGTTTTAGCTTGCAATCTCAGATACATTTGAGTAAATCGTGAGCCGTATACATTTTATTGTGTTATTGTTTATGCCCTGCCTCATGTCAGAAAGACTCTAAAGCTTTTTTTTCAACAATTGGTAAGATAAAATTTTAAAAATCCATAAAAAACCCCCCTGTAAATCTAATTATAATTTATTTTGACGTTTATTACAAGATCAGTAATGTGTTCTGGCAAATATTTGATCCCAAGATAAAGCAAAGTCACATTCGAAATGAGACAAATTTTTAAAATTAATTTTGAGTATGTTATACTATTAAGAAATCATCACAACACATGGAAATAAAGCTATGACTATGCATCTAAAGTAGCATAATATCGAGATTGAGAGGAAGTCTCTGGAGTCAGAGGCACAGTTCTGAATCCTGACTACAAGACACGGCAGCATGTGATCTGGGGAAAATCCGTCTTCTCTATTTCAGTTACCACATCTGTAGAAGGTGGATAATAAGCGTAGACTCTTAACAGTGTCATGAGGAACATTTTTTGAGATGATTCCCACAAGGCTCTTGGTTGAGGGCCCAGCATAGAGTAAATGCTTACTAAACAGTAACTCCAGGGGCACCTGGGTGACTCAGTGGGTTAAAGCCTCTGCCTTCAGCTCAGGTCATGATCTCAGGGTCCTGGGATCAAGCCCCGCATCCGGCTGCCTGCTCAGCCGGGAGTCTGCTTCCTCCTCTCTCTCTGCCTGCCTCTCTGCCTACTTGTGATCTCTCTCTCTGTAAAATAAATAAATAAAATCTTAAAAAGACACAACAACACAGTAACTCCACAGCATTCAAAAGTGGCAAGCCACAGTTGCTTCCTGATAGCCACCATGTGTGGGGCAGTTGACAGCCCACAGATTTCATGGAGATTGGTCTGAGAAGCCTACACTGGCTTCCAGACCTCAGTGTTGACAGGGTAAAGGCAATGGCGTCCTTCTGTCTTTAGAGGCTCCAGAAAGGAATGGGGAGATGGTCCTAGTGATAGCAACCTGCCAGATTGGCCACGGAAATCTAGTTTCATGCCATCTTGCCCATGTGTGGTGTGGTCTGTTGGTGCCTGACCCAAAGGTCTAAACGGAGGAAAACGACACATTAAAAAAGTGAGATACGCTAGGGCAACGGGCCCTCCCATTGTTTTAATTGTGCACTTCAACATTAAGATATTTTAGGAAATATTTATTGGCAAATTATAAGTTGGCACTACTTTATTGATTTATTATATACATTATAAGTCCATGCAAAAAATGAACTAAAAGAGGGCAAGTTGGGCGCCTGGGTGGCTCAGTGGGTTAAAGCCTCTGCTTTCGGCTCAGGTCATGATCTCAGGGTCCTGGGATCGAGGCCCGCATGGGGCTCCCTGCTCGGCAGGGAGCCTGCTTCCCCCCCCCCCACCTGCCTCTCTGCCTCCTTGTGATCTCTCTCCCTCTGTGAAATAAATAAATAAAATCTTAAAAAAAAATAAAAGAGGGCAAGGTAAAGAAGACTTAAACAATAGGTGTAAATATTTTCAGGTGAGATAAATTCAGTTACAGCAGCCACCTTTTAAACGGTCTAGGTCACTTAACAATGCTTTTTAATCGACTTACTGCCAGATTTGTGTTGTCAACGTTTCTGCCTTGTTTTGGGGCTGACTAAAGCATTTCAGTAGGAGGGAAAATGTCAGTTCTGCCATTTTCTTGACTGTGTATGCCCCTATTAGAATGATCTTTAATCTAAGGTTCATTGTAGGGCTTTTTCTAAAGCCTCCCTGTCCACTGGGTGAAGGTTAGTTTAGTTAAAACCGGATTACATCGTCTGCTTCTACTGAACTGAGCCAGATAAGCCATAACACATTTCAGTCCATGTGAGCTTGTGCCAGGGCTACTGGAAACCCCTCCACAGCTGAGGGCTTGTCCTTCTCTTAGGATACCATGTATGCCTCGGGCAACTTGACTTGGACCAAGCAAAGGTGTTGGTGAACTTATTTCTGATTGCTTACATAAAAACAAATATAAAGTGAATTTCTGGGGCACTCGGGTGGCTCAGGTGGTTAAGCATCTGCCTGGGGCTGGGGTCATGGTCTCAGGGTTCTGGGATTGAACCCCATGTCAGGCTCCCTGCTCAGTGGGGAGCCTGCTTCTCCCTCTCCCTGTTCCCCTCCCCCCCATTGTGTGCTCTCTCTCTCTCTCTCTAGCTCTCTCTATCTCAAATAAATAAATATTTTAAAAAAAGAGAATTTTTAATGTGGTCTTTTTGTACCCCCTTCTTTGGGACATCACTGTCCCAGACTCAGACATAATTACAGTTCCTGGCATTTTTCTTCCTTGAGGTTCTACAGCGGAATGAAAGACACCCGTAGGTGCACTGGACTTTCTTTTCTATAATTTGCCTTACTCTGTTTGTGCAGCTCTTCACTGTTTATGAATCATTTTCACATATTTCTCTCATTTGAATTTAGCATGTCTGTAAGAGTGGTAAAGCAGGTCTGATTCTGTCCATTCTATAGATGGAAGAGATGAACCATCAGTGGCGTTGATTGGATAAGTGAAATAATTGCCCAAGTTCACACAGTAGGTCAGAGGCAGAGCTATGTTTGAACTTCTTTTCTGAAAGCAATATCCTGCTGTTTCTCAATCATTTTTTTTAAATAGTCAATGCTTCTTTTATTTTTTTTAAAGAGTTTATTTATTTATTTGACAGAGGGAGAGATCACAAGCAGGCAGAGAGGCAGGCAGAGAAAGAGGGGGAAGCAGGCTCTCCAACAAGCCGAGAGCCTGATGCGGGGCTCAATCCCAGGACCCTGAGATCATGACCTGAGCCGAAGGCAGAGGCTTTAACCCACTGAGCCACCCAAGCGCCCCTCTCAATCATTTTTAAAAAAGATTTTATTTATTTATTTGAGAAAAAAGAAAGAGAGCATGAGCGGGGGAGGAGAAGGGAGAGGGAGGAGCAGGCTCCCCACTGAGCAGGGAGCCCAAGGAAGGGCTTGATCCCAGGACCCTGAGATCATGACCTGAGCTGAAGGCAGATGCTTAAAAGACTGAGCCACTCAGGTGCCCATTTTTCCATCATCTTAACTGACTTCAAACTGTATTCATATTTGTCTGAACTGAGGTGAGAGGAAACTACACAACCAAACAGAAGCACTGGTTCTAGGTGGTGCTGAGAAGGAATTAAGAGGAAGCATGCATATTAAGACACACAAGGATCAAATGGAATAATGTGGAGGAAAGGAGTTAGCATTTATTGAGCACTTATTTTACCCTGTGCTCTTTACACACACTATTCCTTTATCATCCTTCTTAAAAGGGGTAGGTTTTTACATATAAGGAGATTGAAGTTCAGAGGTGTTAAAGTAATTTGTCTCAAGTGCACAGCTTTTAAGTTGTGGGGTTGAAACCAAAGAGAGCTGACATTAAATATATATACATTTTCAGGGTCCACGTAATGTTAAAAGAACAAAATATGTTAAACTTGAAAGTATTGCAAGCAGTTTTTGTCCCAAATTGGATCTCTGGCTTTGGCTGAAAATCAAAGACAACAACACCAAATGCTAGCAAGGGTGCAGAGAAACTGGGTCACTAAGACACTGCTAGTGGGAGCCTAAAATAGTACAGCCAGTCTGGAAGACAGTTCGGCAGTTCCCTAAAAAGTAACCTTGTAACTACCAAGTGATTCAGCAATTGCACTCCTGAGCATTTACCTCAGATAAATCATGACCTAAGTTTGCATGGAAACCTGTACATGAATGCTTATAGCAGCTTATTCATGATAGCCATAAATTGAAAACAACTCATGGATCCTTCAAAGGATAGATAAACTGCTAACCATTCTGTTGACAGGTAAGCATGTGTTGCTGATCATAGTATAGCCATACCGTGGAATACTATTCAGCAATAAAAAAGGAATAAATTATTGACAAGCTCAAGAATCTGAACGAATCTCCAGAGAATTACACTAGGGGTGGAGGGGAAATACTAACCAGGATGAGTTATGGGCTGTATGTTCCCATTTACGTAACATTCTTGAAATGACAAAATTATACAAGTGGAGAAGAGATTAGTGGCTACTAGAAATTAAGGAGCAGTGGAAGGGAAGTGCGTGTAGCTGTAGAAGGGCAGCAAAAGGGATCCTTGTGGTTATGGAAATGTCCTGTATCTTAACTGTATTCATGTCCATATCCTGGTTGTGATGTTTTACTCTAATTTTACAGGATGATACTACCGGAAGAAACTGGGTAAAGGGGGCAAGAGATCTCTCTTATTTGTTACAACCGTGTGAGAATCTATAATTTCCTCAAAATAAGAAGTTTAATAAGAAAGTTGATTGACCTCAGTGACTTCCAGAACTGACCTGAAAATAGAGAAAACATTGGGATTGAGAATAGGAGTTGTGAACTTTAAGCATTGTTTTCAGTGCACCACTCAACCTGGGTCTGAATTTTTTCCTTCTGATTTTTATTATGGATTATAATGCATTCTTACTGCTATTTTGGGGAAGAAAATAACACCACCTCTTCATTATAGGACTTCTATTTTGCAAACTATAGTGATTTTTTACTTCTTTAGGTGACTGATTCACACGTTAGAAGATGAAACTAGACTGGTGCCTGGCTGGCTCAGTTGGAAGAGTCTGCGACCCTTGATCGTAGGGTTGTGAGTTCAAGCACAGTGTTGGGTGTAGAGATTACTAAGAAATAAATAAACTTAAAAAAAAGAAGATGAAACTAGATTACATTGGATCTGATTGTCACATCCATCTTTTTTTAAGATTTTGTTTTTAAGTAATCTGTATATCCAACATGAGGTTGGAAATCACAACCTTAAGATCAAGAGTTACATGCTCTACTAACTGAGTCAGCCAGGTGCCCCTGTCACATTTATTCTTAAAGTCGGAGAAGAGATTTTGTTTTGTTTTGCTTTGTTTTAAGGTTTATTTATTTAGGGATGCCTGGGTGGCTCAGTCAGTTGAGTGTCTGCCTTCAGCTTAGGTCATGATCCTGAAGTCCCAGGATCTAGCCTCTCCTCGGGCTCCTGGCTGTTTGGGAGGTCTGCTTCTCCTTTTGCCCCTTACCCCACTCACGTTCTCTCTGTCTGTCTCTCACTCTCTCTGTCTCTTTCTCAAATAAATCTTTTTTTTTTTTTTTTAAGATTTTATTTATCTGAGAGAGAGGGCACGTGCTCAAGTGCGTGCCCATGTTGGGGGAGGGACAGAGGGAGACAATCTTCAAGCGACTCCCACTGAGCACTGAGTCCTTCCTGGGGCTCAACCTCAGGATCTATGAGATTGTGACCTGACCCTCAACCAAGAGTCGGTTGTTTAACGGACTGAGCCACCCAAGCGCTCCAAGAAAGGGGTTTTCATGATCCTTCTTTTCTCTTTGTCCTTTTAAATTTATTTTTCTTCTTTTCTCCATCTTTCTAGTCGAACTCATATTTTCCCATACTGTACTATTTAAACTAAAAACTGATAAGTGTACCTATTGTAGATGGTATTAGGAATGTCATTCTTAAAAGACAGAATATAAAGATATATTGATGCGCATGCAGTAAGCTTGGATGTTCTTATTTTTGGAGAGGTCTAGTGGAGATTATTAGCGTAATTAAAAAAATCTAATGATGATTTGTTGAGAAGATAAAGTGGCAGCAGGATTCCTGAGGGTTGGTCTCCCTCTTCCCGGCCACCAGCTCGGTCGCGGGCCTCCTGTAAACACCTGACGATGCCAGAGAGTGATTTAGTCATTGCTGAGGAGCTGCCGTCATGACAAATAGGGGTTAAATTGTGAGAATTTCAGGACATATTTTGGGGAAGGATTAAATAAATCAGGGGGCTTGCTGACAGCAAATTGTATCTTTGAGTGGCTGATTTGAAACACAGCATCAGAGAATTGAGATGAATCCCAGGTGGTCTTTGGGAGCTGGAAAAAGTCCCAATGAGTTGGCCGACTTCCGCCGAGGCTTCATTTCAGCATCATTAAACAGTCTCTAAGTGATGGCTTATCAATTATCACCTTAAGAAACGATTATGCTAAATACAATAGTGGAATTAAGGTACGTTAATCCAGCGAACATTATTTATAGTTCATTTAAATTATTTCCCTCATTGCAGGGTTAGAAGGCCCTTGAACTGCTTCTTTATGGTATTTTCAATTCTATCAATGTGTTACTACAACATACCTTTTTCAAGGAATTTAAAGTGCATTAAATGCTTTCTTAACTCTCAGACTATAAAAGAATTTTCTATTCTAACTGCATATAAGCTCTTACTTATAATAGTGAATGATAAACTCTATTCAAGGATGCCATAGTTAGATGTTACAATGAAGTCTTTCGACTCAACTAGCTCAAGGTGGAATGAGAGATGTCGGAAAGGGTGATTGCTACCATACAGCCTGAAAAAAAAAATTGTGGCACACCGGGGCATCTCCAGCTGCTTGCTGGGAGGAAGTGCCATGGGGGCAGGGACAGTGAAACAGGTGATCGCCAGGCAAAAGAGAGTCCTCGTTTCTTGTCTCTACGAGAGTATTTAGCATGGCTGGTCCACCTCGGTTTAGTGTTTTGTCAGACCAAACAGACAAAGAAAATACAAACAGCAGAAACAATGAAAACCCTGAAACCGACAATAACACAACAAAAACTTTAATATGAACCTAAACAAAATTGGTCTTTTATGAGGTTGACTTGAGGTCAGGAAAATAATGGTAAACTTTTGAGAGGAAGAAAGACATCATCAAAGCCAGGAGAAGCTCGAAGTGGGGTTTAATCAGCTATCATATTGCTCCCAAGCCTTGGCCTTTTCTGAGGCAGCTGTTTTGTTTTAAGATGTTCCCGGTCCTGTTCCACTAACACAGTCTTCCACAGTGACCCAAGTGCACACAGTCAGGCACTCGGGGCATTCTAGATAACCGTAAACCCCTCAGAAAATTACTGCAGGGGCTGTGTAAATGAAAATGACGAAATCCAATATAGCATTTAGCTGAGTCATTGTCTGAGGTTAAACCCAGTGAACAGTTAGCAATATTGGGAGTCTCCTTATACCTATCAAAATTGCACTGATGACATTTTGTGCAAATTATGCACACGAGGGGAAGTGATTTTTTATGTTTAATATTCATAGACTTTAGGTAATAACTTGGATGTAACTTTTTTTTAGATTATTAAGGACGAGTGGTGATAGACTTCTTACTCTGGAGAATATATATATATATATATATATATATATATATATATATATATATATATATATATATATATATAAATGTGTATATATATAAATTTAAAGATTTTATTTATTTATTTGACAGAGTGAGAAAGCACAAGCAGGGGGAGCAGCAGAGGGAGAGGGAAAAGCAGGCTCCCTGCTGAGCAGGGAGTCCAGTGTGGGACTTGATCCCAGGACCCTGGGATCATGACCTGAGCCAAAGGCAGATGCATAACCATCTGAGTCACTCAGGCATCCCTCTGGAGAATATTTTTAAATGTTGCAAGACATGATGCCTTTTGGAAAAGTCATTTTATTGAGTGGTGAACTTTGTCTTCTCGTTTGCAAAAGGGGGATGATTTATCACATGGGTAAACATTCTCATGCGGCAATGAGTACCTCTAGGATAGTGTAAAGTTCAGGAAGTTGGTCAAGGCCTTGTTCCATCCTACATCAAGAATTAGGGGTTGGAGGTGGCTGGCTGGTTCAGTCAGTAGAACATGAGACTCTTGACATCAGGGTTGTGAGTTTGAGCCCCATGTTGGGCATGGAGATTACTTGAAGAAAATAGAAATGGAGGTTGGAGTAGTTAGTAATAGTAATAATAATAATAACAATAATAATAATAATGGCACTTACTATATGTCAGTCCCTTTTCTAAGTGCATTTCCCATATTATCTCATTTTTTTCACAATTACTAGGGTATAGTTATCCCTATTTTATAGATTTTATAGGCACACAGAAGTTACCAGGGTCACACAGCTACTGAGTAACAGGAAGGAATGACACCCATGCAGACCGGCTCTTGATTGTGTTCTCTTATCCATTCTCATTCATTCATTTGTCACTTATTAATTGAGTATCTAGTATACTACAGGCATTGGGCTTTATGCAGCCAGTCCTTTAGTGAATCTAGTTGGATGTTTGTCTTCTTTGAGGTTGCAGTCTATTGGGCATGAAGCTAGTGACTTACTGTGTAAAGTAGTTGATGTTATGAGAAAGTATTAGTCAATATTTATATGGCACATTGATTTTGATATAAGATCCTTAATAAAAATAGTTAGCCCAACTCCTTCCCACACAACCTTGGTTGTCTTCTTCCTTCTGCTCTTCATCTGAATGGATAGGAAGGTCAGCTCACTTAAATGTGAACCCGCAAAGTCAGGCACCTTCACTATTCCCTGGTGTGTGTCTCGGGTCACAGGCTAGGTGGGCAGGTTCCCCACTGGGATATAACTAATAGTGACAGCAGAGGTGGGACTTGGGGGCAGGGTGCTCTTACAATGCATTGCTGTTATGATGCAAGCCCCAACGTGGGGCTTGAAATCATGAGCTGAGATCAAGAGTCAGACACTTAACTGACTGAGCCACCCAGGCACCCCGAATGCATTGGTGTTAACCCATTTTTGGTTTGTTTTGGTGGATAGCCATACAACTCTGGAATATGACTCTGGGTTCACCAATTTCAGGATGGCCTCCAGAGGGAATTTAGGAGAAAACTCTGAGGGTTCTCTTCTTTCATACAAAGGAAGGTCCAAGCTAGTTCTTCTAAAGATACGGTCACATCTATTATCTTTGAGTTCTGACTAATTTTGACTGGGTCTTTTGGAGAACTTAAAACTATTTCTTCCTGGGATTCAAACTCAGAATTATGTGGAATAAATTACATGAAGTGGATCTGAGCCTCGTTTTTGAGACTTCTATCTTGAATTCCATCTGGGATGTCTTCTAGGGTGCACCCTTTAGTGACTCTGGGTTGGGTTCCCAACTTCAGGTGATTGGGATTCATTAATTCCTTCTTCTGTAAGTGTTAATTGAATGCCTACTGTATGCAAGACCTAAAATAAATCCAGCTTGAGATCCTAGAGTTCATTGATTTCCTTAAAAATTCTAAAGTCAAAAATGCTAACTCTAGATTTATATGAGGATTTAGGATTAAAAGGAAATAAGTAAGTCACAGATTGTTCACGAAATACTGATTTATTTTGCTCAGGAGGAGAATATTCAATTCTAAAACATACTGATATGTATAAAAACATTTGGTAACAAAACAATGTAATTTTTACGAGAACACATCTAATCATGAACACTGAGATCCAGCCTCTTCCGAATGTGTAAAGTAAGTTAGAGTTTTATTCATACCAACGATAATGGGACTGACATATGTGCATCAGTGAGTTCATGGTTGAAGGCCCAGCTGATTAGGATCTGTGTCCTGTGGTTTTTGTCACTTGTGTGTGTTTAAACCCTACAGAATAAGATCTATCCCCATGTATTTGGTTTATGAAGAAAACTGGTAACATGATATTGAATTAATGATCCAGTTCCTCAAAAGGGGAGACTATTGGCCTAACACCTTCCTAAATTGTAGCTGTCAACATGTTTAGTTTGGTTCTAATGGGAGCTGGACTGGAGAAAGGAGAAGTTTTATAGGAAAGGTTATGTGATATTAATAAGAACCACATTCTGTTTGATGTTCTCTCAAATTGTATGTCTTTATCTTACTAAAAATTGAACCATTCAGAAATAATAAATCTTCTTTTTCTATGGCCCACAAATGATCAACATTTTGGATGATCAAAACATTTTTGTCCTAAAGACATCCCCACTTCTAGCTCAACTTTATTTCCTGGGGCTGATTTATAGCTAAGGGCACCACTTCATATTTTTTCAAGCATCAAAGTCATAATGTATTTTACAAATACTCAAAAGTGCTTAAAATCCATGAACCTCTGTATTTCTATTTTTTATTCTTTTATATGTATTCAAATTGCTTAAACAGATGGCTTCCTATTTTTGAAAAAAAAAAACTGCTAAGAATATTCACCTTAAGATGAAGAACTCATAGGTTAAATTTCATTCTGGAGCGCACTTTTACAACCAAGTAATTAACCTTTGGAAACAAGAGTATTTGAGAAAAACAAGGGAACTCTTAACAAGATGATCTCACAAACACTGATTTGGTAGACATCTAAGAAGCAGAGATGCTCCAGAAGGTTAATAATGAAAGACCTTAATATGTTTTACAAACATAGCTATTTTAATTTTCCAAACTTTCTTTTTGTCTCTTTTTATTATAATAGCCTTAAGAAATAAATACTTCAAGGAGTGTTTCATTGTAACTATAGGAATTGGCACAAAAATTCTTGGTGGGAAGATGGAGGTTTTTCCATTAGTCACTTTTAGTCCATCCTATTTGTTGGATGCTTACCACACACAGAATTCTTTTCCATGCTTGTGGAGGGATACAGCAAATTATAACATGTAGAATCTTCCTAGTTTTGCTAGGTTGAAAAGGACTGGATTCATGAAAAGTGAAAAGGAGAAATAGAAGGAATAGTAGATGAGAGTGTTGAAGTAGCCTGTGATTATAATCTGAGACTCTTTGTTAATAACATGAAGTTAAACCAATGAAAGGTCATTATGGGATGGAGTGAACAGGTATGAATTCCTCTCCTTGCAGCTTTCACTAAACCTTGAGAGAGAGACCAATTTTGGAAAGGCAGAATTTGGGTACATGAAGGCAGAAGAATATCCTAGATGGGAGAGGAGTTTCTCTTTGGAGCCAGACAGGGTTTAAATCTAGGTTCAAATCTTAGTTCCACTGTTTTGCAGATGTGTAATCTTGGGAAGTTACTCAGCTTTTCTAAGCATCTTGTTGAAAATGGATTTTTTAGGATTAAGTGAGATAAAATACATAAAATGATGCATAATAAGCCCTCAATAAATGCTAATGCCCTTAGTGAGAGAGAACATCCTCAACAAGGACAGAAGAAGGAGAGGGCCAGCTATGTTTGTGGAGCAATGGGAAGACCAGTATGAGTCTTGGAGGGAAGGATTGAGTAAGAGTAGTGAAGTGAGATAATGTGGAAAGATAAATCAGGATCAGATTAGTCATTCACTTGTTTCCTCATTTAATAATTTATTGACCTCGTTTTACATGGGAAGTCCTCTGCTAGGGATGAGGATGTAAAGACAAAGAAGACTTAGCCTTGAATTTCTGCTGGATGGCAGGGTAAGGAATTGGAACTTCATGCCAAGGGGAATTACATCTTTCAAAAGGGGAGGAACTTTACAAAGGCATTTTTGGATAGCATTTTTGGCATATACTTCTTGTGACCCAAGATATGACTTCTGTTGTTGTCTCTTAGTGATTGGGGGTTCATGCTGTGCCTGTGGTCTTATTGACCGGGATCCTGATGGAAGAGACCATTCAAATGAATGAGGAGGAAGAACTTTTGAGTGGAACTTTATTTCATTCCTTGACATAAAACCTTGGCAATGAAACTGCTCCTGTTGTATTTGTGGTTAAATTTATCACTAATCTGGGATTTTCCAAAGTAAGCGAGTATTGCATTGGGTCTATAGTCATGGTGAGCCTTAGAACTTGGTACCATAGAAACTGTCTATTTAGGGCTAAGGAGAAAGTGGATAATCTAGACTTAGTACTCTCTCCATGATTGTATATCCTATGAGTGGAAGTCCCCCCCCCCACCCCCGTTAGTAGATCTCCGTAACCAGAGGCCCTGTGACACAAAGAGCACGTGGACACTCAACCACAGGTCGTAGATTGGTTGAGTACAGATGTTTTCTTCATGAGGCTTTGCCTGAATACACAGCTTCTGTGTCTTCTAATCACAGATTATTGGCTCATATTCTCACCTCTGCCTCTGCCAACTATTCTTATATCTAAGGCTCAGTAGAACACAAATGCGATGAGATGTGGAATCTCTTGCTTCCTGGAATCTCCTAGCACATTTCAGGTAACTACCATTTCAATGGCCAATTTCTTTATTTCAGGGTTGGTACCATATTGAATTGTGCTACAGAACTGAGATAAAATTCCTTTTAAGGTGATAATATTTTGGTTCTCAGCTTGGAAGATGCCACTGGGGCACGGGCTCCAAGATATAGAACTTATCAGAGGACGAAATACCTGCCTTTAATACCTAAGCTCCAGCTTTATGTCCACTGTTGTATGATGTTTTATACTGGCTTTGACATCCCCATACAGACATCTATCTACACAGTGTTCAAGCTTCACTTTCTTTTTTTTTCATGACTGTTTAGCTCAGGTGGCTAGGGCATTGAGCTAATGAGAACAAGGTCACAGGTTCAATCTCTGTGTGGGCCAGCAAGCTTTGCTTTGTTCGGTGACCACAGACCTGGTCCAGCCAGCTGTCTAGCATATGTCTGCCCCAGGTCATAAGAGGACATGGCAGGGGTGTGTGGATGGACAAGAGCAAATCCATCACCACCATTAGAGAAAGCCAAACCAAGCACATGTCCTACTAATGGGGGTCAATAATGTCTCATTTAAATACGGTTGACATTTTAATACCTCTTGCCAAGAGGGCCTTTTGAACACCAAATTTAAGCATTGTTGCTTTTTTGGTGTGAATTCATTTTTAATAAATGGAAGGGTGTATGAGACCTCAGATGATTTGCAAATACAGATTAATGACTCGAATATCTAAATAGTTTAGTATTAAAAAAATTCAGTATGGTTATTTAGTTACCATCCTTTTTTCTTAAAACCTGTTTAAGCTAATGAAGTAGTTTTTCAGTGACTGGTTGATAATCATTATCTTTGTTTAAGAATAAAGACATTTATATTCAACTTTCTGATAATTAGACCATTAAAACGTTAGCAAGACACCGCTACAATTCTGTATTATTCAACATGTTGGCCATTACCCAGACCACACATCCCATCTTTCATTTCTAGGCAAACATGTTCCCCAAATTATTTCATTATTTAGCATCATGTCTTGGTTCAAAATCTACTCCATTCCAAAGTGCTCTCCCTCAGCTGTTTCCCCCACCCAGACCTTTATGAGCACTAAAAAGCCATTTGATATGGAAGAGGGGAGAGCAGAGGACAGAGAGAAATTTGGCGAGAGAAGGATGGAGAATAATAGACTGAAGATTCTCTGAAAATCCATCCATTTATTATTGGACAAACATTAGGAGAATGATAATGGAAATATACATTTACAATTTTTTTGGAACAAGTAATGCAATTCAGAGAGTTAAAAATAAAAAATATAAAATGGTTTGTTGTAGGAAGTTTTGCTCCTCCCTCTGTCCCTCATGTACCCAATTCTATCTCCCTTGTATAGCCATTTTTACTAGTTTTGAGTGTACTTTTCTGGAGTTTTTTTTATGCAACTATATCTTCAACCCTCCCCTCTTTTGATGCAAAAGTTAACACACTATCAACATTGTTCTTAATCTTGCTTTTTTTCACCTAATGTATCTTAGAGACCATTCTATATATGAAGAATAGCCTCATTTTTACATAGTTGCATACTATTCTACTGAATGGATGTTCTATAACTTAATTATCTAGTTACCTATTGATGGACTTTGATGTAGTTTCTCATATTTTCTATTACAGACACCAATGGAATAAATTATTTCAGAATGCATTACATAGAAAACATTCTTATTCTTTTTTTAACATTTGAATATTATCATTGAATGGATGTATAAGAATTTATTTATCTAGTCTCCTTTTTTTAGAAAGATTTTATTTATTTGACAGAGAGAGGTACAGCGAGAGAGGGAACACAAGCAGGGGGAGTGGGAGAGGGAGAAGCAGATCCGCCCACAGAGCAGGGAGCCTGATGTGGGTCTCGATCCCAGGAACCTGGGATCATGACCTGAGCTAAAGGCAGATGCTTTAACAACTGAGCCACCCAGGTGCCCCTATTTATCTAGTCTCCTATTGGTAGACATTGAGTTTCCAATCTTTTATTTTTTATAGACAGTGTTGTAATGAATAACTTTATACATGTATTATCTAATTTATGTGCAAGTACCTTTGTAGAATTAATCCATGGAAGTCAGGTTTTAAAGATGAAAATTTTAATGAAGTCAGTCATAAAAAACTTATCATATTATATAATTCACTATTTTCATTTTCCAAGTTACCTCTATGCCTAAGTCATTTTTTCCTGGTTGTAGAATATAAATTATTTTGCTTTTACACTTGACATTATAATATAGATGTTTGAAGGATATGGATTCTAGAGCTATCGTGAGAATTAAAGAATTGAGGGAAGTCCAACAAAGAAGAGACTTTCATGGATTGGGGGTTATGGTTGTCTTTTAGGCAGTGTCAGAGTCATACAACAAATTTAAATTTAGAAAAATCTATGTAGCCTACTTAAGATTATAGAAAATGACATACGTAAGAAATATGAGCCCATGATAAATGCATGAGTGAAATGTTTGGTTGTGAAAAACACTTTTCATTTATGGATAATTTTTAGATTCTATTAGCTTTGGAAATGGTGGGGAAAAACCCTTCTGTCACTGAGTTAGAAATTTTGTGAGAAAACAAGTTAATGCTAATAATGATTAACATTGTCATGTATAATTTCAAGAACATACTATAACCAGGTAATTCTATTTGATATCCAAGTAAGTATGAAATGAAGATTTCTTTTTTTAAAGATTTATTTATCTGAGAGAGAAAGAGTGAGAGAGAGCACAAGTGGGGTGAAGGGCAGAGGGAGAAGCAGACTCCCCGCTGAGCAAGGAGCCTGATGCGGGAATTGATCCCGAAACTCCGGGATTGTGACCTGAGCCCGAGGCAGAAGCTTAACTGACTGAGCCACCCAGGTGCCCCTGACATGAAAATTCTAACATTTATTTTAAATGAAGAAGTAGAAAGGAGGAAAGAAGGTAAAATTCAGGAATGTGGCCAAAGAACATTTTCCTGAGTACTTCTCAGCCTGCTTTGTACATGAACAGCATATTGTTGTAGTTAATATTTTTGTTGGGCATTTCTTGTTATGTGTGACCTTTAAAGAGAGGGCATTTAAGAAAGTCATTGATGAAAGACTTGGTTAAAGTAGGACAGTGTACTTTTGGGTAATAAGAATAAGGTTCGCCTAGGGTTTTCATTCATTCAGAAATCCATTTACTCAGTTCACTTATTTATCTAGCTCCTGTCACATTCCATATTTATTTGTGTATAATCATCGTGCTAAAACTCTGGAAAATACCTTACAGTCTTGTAAGAGAATTAAGAAATGGAGAGGGTAGAATGAAAGTATTCAAGTATCTTAAGAATGACATAAAATGCTATAGCAGTTCCAAAGAGGAAGACATTACTTTCTTTGAAAGATTTATTTATGGGCGCCTCGGTGGCTCAGTGGGTTAAAGCCTCTGCCTTCGGCTCAGGTCATGGTCTCAGGGTTCTGGGATCGAGGCCTGCATCGGGCTCCCTCCTCAGAGGGGAGCCTGATTCCTCCTCTCTCTGCCTGCCTCTCTGCCTACTTGTGACCTCTCTCTCTCTGTCAAATAAATAAATAAAATCTTAAAAAAAAAAAAGATTTATTTATTTATTTTTTGGGGGGAGGGGCATGGAGAGGTGGAAGGGGCGGAGGGAGAGAGTCTTTCAAGCAGACCCCCCCAATCCCCAATGAGGGAGGAGCCTGAGGCAGCACTTGATCCCACAACCCATGAGATCAAGACCCGAGCTGAAACCAAGAGTCAGATAGTTTCTGAGCCACCCAGGCACCCTGGAAGATACTACTTTCAAAAGTCAAGAGACTGTGGCATTTGTCTCAGAGAACGAGACAACTGGAGTCACAAAAACGCAATGTAAGATTTTATTGATGACGCAGTGATTTACTCAGAGTCTACACTGACTAGATAAACTGTCAGTCGTGGATGCAGGCCCTATGCCCCTGCCAGCTGCCCACCTCTCCTTCGTCCTGGGGCTGATACTTCACACACTTGCATAGCTTGGCTCCATCTTGTCCTGGATGGACCGTTTTAGGTGTTTTTCCAGATGCACGAAAGGGACAGACTGCCTCAGGTGTAGCTCGTGACCCAAAGACTCTTCTTTCACGGTTGATTCTATCTTCCCCTTCATTTTTAGTGTGTGTTTTGGTGAGCTGAGCTAGCACCTTCTTAGGCTGTCCTGGTCTCAGCAGATTCTCCAGGCAATTAGCATATTTGATAGGGGTGTGGGGAGGAGAACGGTACCAGTCTGCCTAAGCACGTTCCTGATGGGGCCTCTTTAAACTAGCCAACCCTGGCCGCTCTTGCTAAGCTATCATAGCCGCATCTGAAACAGTTCTTTTGAGCTTTGCCAAAAATAACTCTGGAAAGTGTCTTGATGAATTTGGACCTAGGGAGCAGTGTGGGAAGAAAGAGAAATCATTCTCAGTGGAAGAAACACAACAAGCAAAGGTATGCACACAGGAAATTGCCAAGTGTGAGGGGTGGGGAAAGAGTTCAGTGCAGCCGAACCATGGAATTTAAATGGGAATGGTGGATCTTAGCCTCCCATTCTTGAGCTTGGTGCTCTAATGGTGACATTTGTCGCTATTTTTTTTTTCAAGAGAAAGGAGCATTAGTGATCGTCATTTAAAAAATATGCATGTTGCATTTATAATGTATGAACTGCATTTGGGATTAAAGCTGGCAATGAGATGAGAGTAATATACTTAAAGTTAATTGGATTTTTTGGTAACCACTAGAAGGACAACTACGATATTTATTATCACTCTAGACCAGATTTGTTCAATTAAACTTTTGGCAATGATGGAAATGTTCCATATCTGTGCTAATACAGTAGGCACTAGTCACATATGGCTATTGAAAACTTGAATGGAGCTAATGCAGAGGATCAACTGAGTTATTTATTGTGTTCTATTTTAGTTAATTTAAATTTAAATGGCCACATTTGAACTAGTAGCAATTGTATTGGAGAGTGGAGCTCTGAACAGTTCTTGGGTATTCTGAACACATAGAATCATAGCATCTTTTTAAAAAAGATTTATTTATTTATTTATTTACTTATTTATTTATTGGAGAGAGAGGGAGCGAGGACATGGTCGGGGAAGGGCCAAGGGATGGGGAGAGAGAGAAACACAGCCGGACTCCCCGCTGAACGTGGAACCTGATGCGGGGCTTGATCCCACAATCTGGTGATCACAACCTGAGCCAAAACCAAGAGCTGAAGGCTCAACTGATTATGCTACACAGGTGCCCCAGAATCATAGCATTTGAGAGCTGGAATAAACCTTATTTATGTAGTCTGGCACTTTGGTTTTACCGAGGAGGAAACTAAAGCCCAGAGAGTGAAACATCTTATCCCAGGGCACATGGGTAGTGATGAGCAGTTGGAACCTGACTGCGAGTGATTTCTCGACTACCAGTTTATTGGACTTTCGACCCCTTTATTCCACCTCCCCGTTTATGACAGTAGGACTGCGGCTGCCCGTATAGCTAAAGATGGTTGATTGGTAGATGAGAAAGTGAAGTCAAGAAGAGTCCTTCCAATCAAGCAACCAAAAAATATGTGCTGAACATGGTGCCAGGCACTGAGGTCAGGAAGGTTATTGGGATAGGGAGCTGAAAAATGGCACAAGGAACTCATAATTAATTTGAGAAAACAGGAAATGTGTGTGTGTGTGTGTGTGTATCTGTCGCTGTACAAGGTAGCTTACATGAACTAACTGAGCAAAACCCCAGGCTGGACTATGAACATTTAGGGAGACCACCTTGGGTGGGTGGAGTTTCAGGGACAAGACCTGATCTATATTAAAGTTTCTAGCACAGGGGGTAAAAGACAACGTTAATGTGATTCAAACTTAACAGTGGTCAACACAAAAAAATTTCTGATTCATAGTTGTTTTTGTATTCTTGCATCTTGTATGAATTATACATGTTCATTTGTGACTGCAACCAGAATGAAGAGCTTAAAATTGTTCCCGAAGGCTTAAAATGTAAAAGGAAAGTGGTTTGTTTCAAGATTATTTTCCTATAGAATGGTAATTATATAAATGTTTAGTATTAAGGTTGTGTTGTTAGATCACAGAAAGGCAAATAATCATAAAAGACTGTCTATTTGAATCAGGAGAAAGGATTTGGCAGTTATTATCTTGTAGGAATAGCTGGGAGATCAAACCCTCACCTGGCTTATCAAAGTCGTAATGTAGTACTGCACAACAACATTCCTAGATATTTTTTCCCCATTGGTAGGCAAAACAAATGAGACCCGAGGGCTCATAGAACATTCCAAAGAGTCAACAAAGAGAAATGGAAAGTATTGGAAACATTGTGTTTGGAAGGCAGGCATAAACGTAAGTAAAATAGCAAACGAAAAATCATCTATTATGTGAAGTTCAAGTCCACATGATGGATTTTCTTAACATCTCTTGTTTGATTTTATGAAGGTTACATGTGCTTCTTGTATTTAGCTAGGAAAACAAAGAGAAGATGAAAATGCAAATAAAAATCACTTTTCATCTCACTCAGAGAGGGCCATTGTTAATCGCTGTTTTCCTATTTTGCAAACATCTAGTTTCAAATGTTGAGGTGGTTACTATTGTAGAAAGCTGTGTATCCTAATTTTTCAGTTCACCTTAATTGAATTTTGGATGGAGAATTTTTTGAGTGAAGAGCTTTTATTAGGGAAGCCCATGAAAAAGGGGGAAAGCTCTGCAGCATTTCTGCCCTGCAGGTCTTTAAGGATGTTAATAAATTATAATATAATAATAGGATGTTAATTATAATGATCAGTTGTTAATGGCTTCCAAAAGTTTTCTTTGTTGGCATGCTTTGGTAAGTGGGTTAAATGATCTGGCTTGGTACCTCACTCATTGACCAGCTGTTGATATGAACCATCTATCAATCTGCACCAAGGGTTTCTTGAATCACCAGAGGTTGACAATTTAGAAAACAGTGAATGTCTTGAATTGGCAAGGCCCCGAAGTCCACGTCTCCTTGGCTTATAGAGATCTGATCTGGTCTATGGGGCTTCTGGAGTGGACTTCAAGGGCCATCTCTTTCCAGTGAAACAGATTTATGTAATGATGTTGTATTTATTATATGGATGTTTCCATTTTCCATGTAAGTGGCTGAAAATAACTTCACCTGCTGTTTTGTTCAGTCCCCAGAAGGGATCCCTGATTTGGCAATTTGGTAATTTTTTAGTGTTTTTTTTTTTTTTCTTGCTGCAAATGATCTACTAGAAATATTTGCTAAAAATGTTTGATCCAACTTGGGTAACCTAAAATGATACTCAGTACTTATTAATCTTGAACTTTATAAATCAGTTTCTCATCCTCAGAGGAATTTTTTTAAGATGCTGTTTCCTGCACAATTATTGCCTCCTTTGATCTCACACTACATTTGGTCTTTCAGATAAGAGAAACCAATAATTCCTCAGCTATAACTTCAGCAGCACAGATAACTATCATGCATTTTGTGACATGCAATTCATTATTCGGTTGTGGATAACCACCATGGTCCAATATTAAATGTTTTACAGCTCATCTCTTCATGGCTCCCTGAGTTAATATAACACTTATGACGATTTTCAGGTCCAGGGGCAATAAAACAACTCTTTATAAAATGGCATATAGTATTTAAATTAAAACATTTTAAGACCTCTTAGAGGAAGAAAATAGCATAGTGAAGTAAATCTCCATATGTAGCTTAGTTATTTTATTTTATTTTATCCAATAAAGGGGCCTCCTTTCTTTGATGTTTCTAGTAACTCTCATTACTGCCTTCTGGATAAACTAGATAAGTGTGTTGAAGCAAGATTCAGCCTTCAGAAATCTTATGATCGCCCTTTACTGATGTTCCATCAGCCTTCTTTATCCATTTAATAATGCACTGTTGAGTTATTTGGCCTGCATAAAGACCTCTTTGGAATGTAACAGAAAACAAAAGATTGGTTCAAGATCTGATCACATATTTACGGACAATCTTCCTACAGTCTTCCTTTTGCCAAATCAAGAGTTGGCAGTCTGGAGATGGCTGGAAGAGCAGTTTCCTAATTTTGAGTCTTTGGCAAGCTGGAATTCCACCTGCTAAAAGTGAACAGTGTAGAGATTGTTATGCAGTGGGGACATTTGCAACTTCTGTTTGGTACACCATAAAGCAGACTGCATTACTGGGCTGGAAAAATGTAACTTGCTGTTCATTTGAGTATTAATCTATCAAAATATTTCCTGGACTTATTTTACAGACTAACAAAAGAGCTATTATACATTTACCATCAGAAAGTTCTTAGTGCATATTGATATTTTTAATTCCTTAATTGAATGGTTTTACTTCCTAGCTTAATGTAGACATTATTTTCGGATTATTAGTGAACTAAGGAAAAGTTAATTTGTAAGTTGAATTGGAGTTTTGTTGCAAACTGAAAAGCCTTTTTGTAGCCCAAGAACGTTTTTTTCCTGGACTCTGATTCTCCCCAACACCCCTTTGCCTGCACTTCTCTGCTCTCAAACGAGGGGCTCCCGTTTCCTCATTTCTACTTCTCTGCAGGGAAGTGGCTACTCTGTCAAAGAGGAGTTACTCACTCTTAGGAGATATTGGTTTTTAAACATTCCGGGAGGGGTGGAGAGGTTCAAAAGTGATGAGGCCTAAAGTTTGTTACTACAGTGAAGTTTTCTGGCATATCAGGAGAAAGATCTGGTCACTGGACCACATAAACTTGAACCCACTCAAAAAGACTTTTATACTATTATTTTCTGAAAAAAATTATGTGAGATGACAATATACAGAAAATCCTTTTCTAATTTAGCATACAATTCCAGAACAAGAGCTTAATTTTTTTCCCCCCAGTGATTTCTGGAGCTATATATATTTTTCTTCTTTTTCTGTAAAATTTTTAATGGAGGAAGTTCAAAGTTTGTTTAACTTCAAAAACAAATTTTTAAAGAAAAGTGGATTTTAAAAAACTAGTCTGGACTAATTCCTACCTTAAAAACACAAAATAGGAATTGTTTTGGATTTTGCTGTTCTTCCTTCCTTTACTCAAATCTAATTTGTCAGTGTGTGTATGTGTGTGTGTGCATGCGTTTAAGGTCTGTGGGTATGCAGGCACTATTAAAAACAAGAAACTTTAATGGAGGGAATGACATAGTGAATAAGACATGTCTATACAAACAAAATTGAAGGTCATTAATAATTATTAAATGAATTTGTACTATTTAGAATGACATGATGGTTGACTGATCTTAGTACCAAATTCCAATTCCTTCAATAATACTTTTTAAATTATGAAGAGAAATCTTTACTTCATCTATGTGAATCCCACTTAAAGTATCTAGACCCTGGGCACTGCCAATAGGAGTAAACTGAGCTGACCTAAGCAAGGTTTTGTCAGAATGAAAATCTCTACTTGATAATGACCTTTTCACAACCCCCTTCTTTTCTCCTGCCCCCGTGGACTGGTTGCCTTGATGAGCTCTCAGTGTGCTGAGAATGGAAATGGCAAGAATTTTAGAATCAAAAGACCCCAGTTCAGAGTCTTATAGCTTTGGGACTTTGCTAAAGTCATACAGTTTCCCCGAGACACAATTGTTTTTTACATAAATGGTGTTAGGGACGCCTGCGTGGCTCTGTTGGTCGAGCATCTGACTTTGGCTCAGGTCATGATCTTGGGGTCCTAGGATCAAACCCCGCATCCAGCCCCATGGTGAGCTCCATACTTAGTAGGATTTCTGCTTGTCCTTCTCCCTCTGTCCCTCTCCCTGCTCGTGCTCTCTCTCTTTCTCTCTCAAATAAACAAATTATTGGTTGCTCAATAAACAAATAAAATATTTAAAGGCAAAAGGAGTTTGGGTGCCTGGGTGGCTTAGTCGGTTAAGCATCTGCCGTCAGCTCGGTTGTGATCACAGGGTACTGGGCTTGAGCTCCATGTCAGACTCCCTGCTCAGGAGGGAGTCTGCTTGTCCCTGTCCCTCTCCCCCAGCGCGTGCTTGCTCTTTCTCAAAATAAATAAATAAAAAGGAGTTAATAACATCACCTATGTCACAAGTAGGTAAAAATATTATGAGTTAAAAAGTTGAATATGTGAAAGTTCCTAATAATTCCTGACACATAGTAAGTACTCCCTACATTTCATGTTCACAGACTATAAAGGATTAGTTATTACTTTTTAAAAAAGATTTTATTTATTTATTTGACAGAGAGAGAGAGATCACAAGTAGGCAGAGAGGCAGGCAAAGAGAGAGGAGGAAGCAGGCTCCCTGCTGAGCAGAGAGCCCGATGCGGGGCCTGGATCCCAGGACCCTGAGATCATGACCTGAGCTGAAGGCAGAGGCTTAACCCACTGAGCCACCCAGGTGCCAGATTAGTTATTACTGATTAAATACTTAGCTATTCTTGGCAACATGGCATCAATCTTGTGGTATCTTGAGGTTATCTCATTAGTAGTCAGTGTAGACCCAAAACAGGTATCTAGGTTATTTATGTGTGTCATCTGATTGTACTTGAATGAAGAAAGGAATGGATGGTACACCTCTTTTCAAACTTAGTAGAGAGGAGCCTGGCTGCCCTTAGATCTTTTCTTTCTAGAGATCTTGATATGTATCTAATTCCTTGCCTTATAGTGGTTATTTGAATGTATTTTTTTTGCGGACCCTCTGGGGCCTCACGCAGCCTTCCCACACCACCACACTTCCATAATCCCGAGCACAACCAGAAATTGACTTCTCTTCCAAAATTGCAGCAAATATTAAAGGCCTGGAAGATGGAAAGAGCTGGAGTAGAGAAATGGCTGCTTCCCTTGGTTCACCTGGCCGGCCAATGTCTACCATTCCCCTCCAAGAGCTTTAAGAGGCCCCCAGTATGGTCCTCGTGACCTCCTCTGACATCTCTTTGGTCCTCTTTGTGGTAGGAAAGGCTCTACCTTCTATTTGAAAATCACTCCTGTCATACATCCGAAGTTCTAAGAGGAAAGGGCTATGTCAAGGGCAGACACTGTTCTCATTTGGATGTTGTTTGGCATCTCGAATGGGGTGCCCATCTACTGTTCCAGGGGAGGCTGAGATCTCCCATGCTACAGCCGCTCGAGCCATTTAACCCCGTGTCTGTGGTAGGCAATTCTTTAAGGGATAAAGCTCTGCAACCTTGAGATCTTTTGCTTTTTCCATCTCTGCTGGCCATTCCACTTATGTAATTGTTAAGGGGGATGTGCCTGGAATCAAGTAACCTTTGCCATGTTGTGTGACCTTTGGTCTTATTTCCATTATTTAAGCAGGTATGATAGTAATCGCTACCTCACACAGCTCTGTGAGCATTCAGGGAGATGAGACACTGTGGCACTGGGCATGTGGTAGGTGCTCAAACGCATGTACTTTACTACTAATAATAACAAGGATAAGATCTAACACAGATGCCGAGAGCTTCAGAACCGTGTGCCTTCTCGTGGTTGAGGAAAGACAAATGACGTAGGTGGATGGAGACACAGAATGAACTTCCCCACCCTGGTTCTGCCAGTCTCTGCCTTTGGTATGGCGGGTCCTACACTTGTTCTGGGGGTTGAAACCACTGGAGGTTCAGGCAATTGCAGGAAGCCCCGGCTGCGGGGAGGTGGTCAAGAGGGGCAGGATTTTCTTCATTGGTTTCTCAATGAGCCATAACTCTTTCAGACTCACTGCTCACACATGGCCTCCAAGCAGATCTGGCAGTTTCCATCCATGATGCAGGCTCAGAGAGGGAGGGTCTGGAAAACTCATAAAAACAGACTGAGTGGTAAAGGAAAATCAATCTTCTCCTGCTTTGGACCAAGTTGATGAGAATCATTCTCCCCGCTTCTCCATAAATTGGAACAAGGCTTAGGACACTAATCCTACTGTAATACCATTTGAAGACGAACACTGACATTTGTGACATTTAAATAACAGTTCAGGTCTGCTATTAAACCAGGGCCTCCAACTGTTTAACCTTTGCCCTTGTGTACTATTACCCTTTGTCTAGTGCATGCAAATGCATTTATTAATGCATTTCAGCTTTCTGATGACACATGCTTATTTAGTGTTGCTGGATTCATTGCATAATGTGAACTACGATGCACCAAATACCAAATTTATCTGAAAACTTTTATATATGCTATATTTCATAGTGCTTTCTCAGATTGCTTTCATATAGTTAAAGCTAAATAAAAAGTCGAGGCCATTATCCAGAAATTTTCCTGGGGTGGAGGAAAGTGGATTTCTTGAACTGAAATTACCTAGGGAAATCTGAAGTCATTCATTAGTTCAACACGATGTCTTAAGTACATTTGATGCGTCACATGGAGTATTAGATCCAAAATAAGAAAGACATGCCTCCTGCCCTTATAGAAGCTTAGCCATGTGGTTTTATGGATCTGCTCACATAGTTCTACACCTTAATTTATATGTCTCTTACCTTAATCTTTATTTAATTGCACAGACAAAATCTTTACTGGTTTCAAAAGAGCAGTTTCTTGGGCATCTGGGTGGCTCAGCTGGTTAAGCGTCAGGCTCTTGATTTCAGCTCAAGTCATCATCTCAAGGTCGTGAGATCAAACTCTGTGTCAGGCTCTGTGCTCAGGGTAGAGTGTGTTTGAGATTCTCTCTCTCCGTCTCCCTCTGCTCCTCTACCTCCTTCTCTCTCTAATAAATAAGTAAACCTTAAAAAAAAAAAAAAAGCAGTTTCTCATTTAGTTTGAATGAATTAGAAACTGGAGGGTATGGATCTTTCCCACTCAGATATGATATTTTTATAAATGTAGTGTTGGTATTAAAGTCAGGAATAACCTTTTCACCACTTGGGTATTTTCCTAAACAGGAGGAAAAACTTTCTGTTACATTCTTTATCACCACATACCATTTTCTTAGTGTCAGCAGATCGGCTCTGTATCTGACAGACGTGAATCGGGTTACTTTATTATTAGGGTCATTTTCATGGCTGAGATTCTCGTTTGGCTTAGTAGTAACTTAGTCCCAACCTGACTGGCACATGACAGACCCGGGCCGGGTGACCGGTTCTGCCACTTTCAAGATGGTGTGAAATCCAGCAAGATGTTCAACTTCCCAAGCCTCAGTTTCCTCACCCATAAAATGGGTTAATCATACTTACCTTGCTGAGTTGTTGGGAAGGCCAAGAAAATAATTCTGGGAAGGTAGCCAGCACAGAGCATGACACCGCACAGCCCTTGTTCTGATCCCTGTGCTTTAGACAACCCCTCCCCTCAACTTCATCCCAGCCCTTCTCCAGCTCTACCACTTGTCAAGCACAAAGCTTTCTTTTCTAGGTCAGTGGTTCTAGACTGGGAGTGATTTTGTCCCTATGGAGATATTTGTCTATGTCAAGTGATTGTTTTGGTTTTTACGATTTGGGGGCAGGGGGTGCTGGCTGCATTCAGTAGGTAGAGGCCAGAGATGCTGCGAAACATCCTATCACGCCCAGGGAAAACTTCCTCCTTACCTGCCACAGCGAAGCCTTATCCAGGGCCAAGTGCTAATAGTCCCAGGCTTGAGAAACTTTGCTCTAGATTCCTCGGACCCTGCAATTCTCTTCCTAAACAGCGCACTTCTAGGGTCTGTGTTTCGCCGGGCTAAAAGGGGGTGCCATTTGAGAAGAATGTGAGCAAAATGTAGATGTGTGGGATGGGGCGTCCACACAGGCTTGTCCACACCACCATGTTTCAGTGTGGAAGTCCGAGGAGTCTGAGCATTCTAAACCGGAATCTGGCCTTCTGGGTCATTATGAAGGTATTACTCATCAAGGTTAGAGAATAAAGTCTATTTTATTTAACAGTTTGTAAGCTTGATCCATTACTTTAAATATTTACACATATGATACATGGGCCTTTGCACCTTGCTCTGGGCCCCACAAATGTTGGGGTGGGCGTGTCAGTGAAATTTCCAGAGCGGCATCATTCCTTCTCCATGGCTGGGGTCACCCAGTCTCCACCCTTCAGACTCCGTTTTAAGAATTCACCTTCCTGAGGGCAGATGCTGCCCGGATGGCCCTCCTGCCACGTGCTCCCTGTGCTGAGGCTCTGCACATTTCTTTCGATTGCTGGTTTGTTCCAGAGTTGGTGATCTGTTTTTGTAGCTGAAATATTTATGGTGACCATCCTCCCAGTGACCTCTTTTTCCTGAGAACTTCACTTGGGCACAGGCATGGGCCTCTGGCAGGCGTGTTAGGATCATTTGATCCAAGCAAAGGCCTTCAGGATCCTTTCCAGGGAATCGGTTTCTGCAAATGGCTGTAACTCAGTGCTATAAATGGACAGCCATCGCCCACCACACAGAAAGGCAGTAGGTAGAGAAAGGAAGGCATTGAGAGAGACAGAGGCCTGCCTGGGTTCTTGATGTTTTTCCAGCATTGGAAAGATGTCTGGATTCTATCAGATAGAAACCTCAGTTTCTTCCAAGAAATTATCTTGTATGCTTAAACTGGGTTGAGTTGGTTTCTGTTATGTGTAACCATGAGGGCCTCGACTAAGACCCCATCTTTCAAGTTCATATTTTGGTAGCTTGCCCCAAGTTTCAGTGTCTTACTTGCACAAATCTGGTCTTGTTCTTGCCAGTCCACTGACTGGCAGAATGGAGGGTGGAGCCCACTGCTGGATGTGAAAGTTTGCCTGTCCCTTATCACTTATAGGTGGGGATGGACTCCCAGGAACTGTCCAACATCAGTGGATAGATTTGGCTTTGGAGTTTCTCTTCTAGTTGCAAGAAACAAGTCCACGAGGCTATGTCCTTCAGTGTGATGCTCCCCGTTCTCTAGAAATTTTCAGCCTAAAGCTGTGCCTACATGCTTCCAAAAATCCAGGTCAAACTCCCTGAGCAAACAGATAATGCATTTGCAAAATTTATGAACAAAAGATAAGGAAACAAATTTTCACCTGGATGTGTGCAGTTTATTGGATATAAGTTTGGATCCATACCATTGTGGAAGAGCTGGTAGGAGAACACGCAAGTGAATATTAAGATGCCAGTGGAGGGGCCTGGCTCAGGGGACAGTGGGTGGGGTGGGGTGGGATGGGGTGGAGCTGTGGTTGGAGCATGCGTACTTGTGAGGGAGTGTGTCAGACTGCTCCCTTCTGAGGTCTTTATGTATGTTTTCTCACTTCATCTTCATTATAACTACATGTCGTACGTATTATTTATTATCTCCATTTTTACAGATAAGAAAACTGAAGCCCTTGTTAATGATGAAGGTGAAGTTCGAATTCAGGTCTCTCTGATTCCACAGGTATGAGGGTAGGAGTAAGGAACCCAAGTTGGGAGGTACAGAAACCAGTGATTTTCTTGTAAAAGAGAAATGTTGGGAAGGACTATTTTTTTTTAACTGTTTGTGTTATACAAAAAATAGATTATAAGAAATCACATACAAGTTCTGTTATGTTACATAACAATCTGGGACACTTCTTATTTCTCTCTCTCTGTTCATCTGAGGATTTAGGCCAGCTTCCATGAGAAGCTCGTGGTTCATTAGTTCAGCCAAATTTTTGTTAAGGGCAAAAAAATCAGAATGGCTTTTAGGTGTAGTGTAGTTTAGACAATTAAGTGACTGGACTGCTCAACTCTCCTTTCTGCTCTGTTTTTTTTTTTTTTAAGATTTTATTTATTTATTTGAGGAGGAGGAGGAGGAGAGAGAGAGAGAGAGAGAGAGAGAGAGAGAGAGAGAGAGAGCAAGTGAGAGCTCAGGAGCAGGGGGAGGGAGAAACAGATGGGGAACAGGGAGTCTGGGACCCTGGGATCATGATCTGAGCTAAAGGCAGCTGCTTAATCAACTGAGCCCCCCAGGCGCCCCTTTCCATTCCATTCCATTCCAGAATGGCTGTCCATTCCATTGCTGATCTTCATTTAGTTTCTTCCCTGGAGTGGCCATGTTCTTATTTTTATCCATACCACTCAGTCAATGTCTGCCGGTTTATTTGGATGGATTTGTCTGAAGTTTGCTTTTGTGTAGACTCAAGATAGTTGTCTGGCTAATCTGATCATCTATGTTAATATTATTAAGATGACTAACAACGACAACAACAAAAAGCAAACAAATTCCAAAAATCAATTCCTTGACATCCTAAACATTCTATTTATATGTTTCCAGTCTTAGCCTGGCCGTAATTTTAAAGTCAAGAACTAAACCCAATTATAGATCTGCATATGAAAAAGACGTTTATCCTTTTTATAAGTTTATCATGATCCAGGGAATTTGATGCCCACAGTTTTTCTGACTTTGATCTAATACAAATTTTATTTGTGAAATTCCCAGTCTAATGGGCTTATCCAGGTCCAGTATTATTCAAACAGGAGAGTCTTACTATAATTTTGGAGTAATTGGATTTTTTTTTTCAAAATTACTTTGCCATGTATTTTAATCAATAGCCAGCAAAATTCTACAGGTTATAGGGGAAAAATAAAGGACTAATTAAAGACCCATGTCCACAGTAGAAAAAAATGATGAATCTTTTCATCACTCAGCAGTCTGGGATACTCCAAATACATTGTCCCCCCCGCCCCCTTGGAGTTATTTATTGGCCAGAGGGGAGGGTGGACAGAACTTCTTTGAAGTTAAACATCTTGCTTGGATGAGCAGATATGTTGCATCAAATCAAAGTAATAAAAAGACAAAATGCTTTATTAAATCTTCTTTATCACTATATTGTGCTCCAATAGGATGATGTAATTAAAGGCACCGTTAAGGCTCTTTTCATCTGAAGAGGAGTTCAGAAGCTTTCATTATTAAAAGGTTTGCACAGAAATAAATATTTTGTTGTATTGCTTCCAAGTGTCTCAGTGGTGCCTCCTTCCTGTTTTGCTCTAATTGTTATCGATGTCTTGGCTGCCACTTCGTGGTTTGATGCTAATTAGTCCTTTTCATCTTCAAAGTACCTGTATGACATTAACATGACTAACATTCATAACAGCGCTCTGAGGTAGGCACTGGAAGCCCTATATTCTTGGAGATATAGAAACAAAAGAAAATAATTTAAAGTGGTATTTATTTGGATGCTGATGAGCACTTTGCTTTCTGGTTCTGAGCTTCCAAATGCCTCAGCTGGCTCCTTCCTTACCTCTGTGCCTCTTCCTGCACAGCTCTGTCAGATGCTGCAATTCATTCTGCATAACATGAGATTTCTTCAAATAATCTATCTAACCACCATCATCACCATGAGAAAAATGTGTACCAATCAGGGAGAAGTCGATTAGTGGTTGCCCCTCAGTTGGACTCTCTAGGTCTACTTGATTTAACAAGCATTCATGAGATACTGACTCATGTTTTAATTTAATCCCTCTATAATATATAATATCATTCTTGTATAAAACTTCATTCAGGTTGGACTAAACGGGATCCAAAACCAGCAGCTGATATAGATCTTAATTGGCCAAATTGTTTCATAATTTTCACTTTTGAATTTGCAGATTTTTGTGGTGAAGTACGTGCTTCCAAGATCATCGTAGACCCCACTGCCCTCTATTGCTTTCCCCAGAGTTGAATCTGTGTGATTTATATTACTTGCCTAACTGGTGTAGGCATTTGAGTTTACTGACTAAAGAGAGAAGGGGAAGATTGTTTTATTTCCCTCAAACCAAGGCAAATTTGGTAAGCTGGCAAAATTGGTAAATTGCTGAATTTCTTGGATATCACATCACCCCTGCCCAAAGATGATCTCTCTCCCTGTCAAATTCTTATTCATCTATTTCATTTAGCATTCTCAGGGGAAAATAATCTAATGAAGAAATCCACACGGAGTTGTAAATGACTGACACCAGCTTGATGTTTTACCCTCTAGAGCTACTGAGAGTTTAAAGGAGGATGGTAATCACACCTCCATCTCTGGTATCTGTCAAGCCGAGAGAACTTTTTTTTTTTTTAATAACAGCCTGATGGAATCTCTCGAGTCATATTATATGCTTATGATTGTTGGCTTCTATGCTGTGTGTATATAGGCAAGTCCTACCCAGAAGCCTGTGGGTTTTTTTTCTAGATATTCAGGTTTCTATGTCATAATCTTAAACATTGGAAGAAATCAACAAGAAAATGTTGAAAAGTAAATCTTAAACATTGCTTATAACTTAGGCTTCTCCCTCTAGTAAAGCGAGAACAGGAAGAGAATGTTCTGGAGTGGAAGTTGCAACGAAAGCTAGGCAGACTCTCTTACGTTTTTATTTCCATTCTGAATTTGATGCTGATCTGCCTGGCCCTGGAAATTTCAGACACAGATAGTAGAGATTTCTGGCGGTGGTGAATGATCTTGCACAGAGGAGCTGGTCAGGTAAAGCCACACTTAGTGAGAAATAGGAAACATTCCAGTTGGGACCTATTCTAGAATTGACCTGCAGGTCTAGGAGGTGAAAGCCTAAAGCACAGCCTGACTATGTCACTCTCCTGTGCCGTCTATACCTTCACTTTCCATTCTAAGTTGGCCTTAGTTGAATTAACTCTACCTACGTCCTCAAAGGACCAGGCAGTGCAGAAGCAAGTCATTTTCTGAGATGTGTGTATGTCAGCTTATTCTCTTTGTCCTTCCATTTTTAATTTTTGCATGTTCTCAGTTTTCCCTTAACAGTAATTTGTGATCAAGGTTAAATTAAAGTTTGTTTTATTTTTGGTGACATTTTCACAACTAATTTGAATTTAGGTCTCTTTGGGGAGAAATATGTACAAAGAAATAACATCAAATTGCATGGTGTAAATGCCATGCCATTCAACTATGTAAATAGCAGCTGAGATGTTTAATTGAAAATAAAACACTGGTGAAATGTAAACATCATTCTTATTCCAGTTGCTTCAATGTCACAAATGAATTCACTAACTGATGGTGAAACTTAGAATTTGTAACAGGGTCCAATGACTCCAGAGTGTCTGGAAACCTTTTTAGCAATTGCTATATTCTTCAATGATGCTCAGTCCACCTCTCAAAACACATTCATTTGTTGTCATAAATATTGGCTGTTTGAGACCTACCACATTGGCATTTTAAAGTGCAATTCAATGCACTGTTGTGGGGTTTTTTTTCTCTCACTTGTCTCAAGTGACTTCTCTCATTGTCTCAAGCCACTAGAAGTATATCGGGCACTTCAAAGCATCAAATGATTAGTGTTTTGAATTTACTTATGTTGCTGGAACTCTGTATTGTATGGAACACTCCAAGCAAAACCCTCACAGGTCATATCTTGCCAAGCATATTATTGGAGGAAACACAAATGCTTGATTATGGGATAAGGAATGTACCTTGGAGAGAGCTGTCTGAGTATCACTACTTTTTAGAGATGGTCTTTTCTTCCAGATTTATGGACTCTAATATGTGAAGATGAAATTGTAACACCTTTTGATCCAAAATTTGATGGAGGATATTTTCAATGATCCTAACCAATTGCATATTTCATCTTTAAATTAGGTTAGTGGGACTACATTAAGATATAAGGCTTTTGCACAGTGGACTAAATGATCAACAAAGAGACAACCTACTGACTGGGAGAAAATATTTGCAAATAATATATCCAATAAGGGGTTAATGTTCAAAGTATATAAAAATTTATATATAACAAAACATCAATAAAACAAATAATCTGCTTAAAAGTGGACAGAGACCTGAATAGACATTTTTTTCAAAGAAGACACACAAGTGGCCAACAGACCCATAACAAGATGCTCAACGTCACTACTTATCAGGGAAATGTAAATCAAAACCACAAGGAGATATCACTTCATGCCTGTCAGAATGGCTATTACCAAAAAGACAAGAAATAAGAAGAGTTAGCAAGGATGTAGAACAAAGAGAACCCTTGTGCACTGTTGATGGGAATGTATATTGGTGCAACCACTATGGAAAACAGTGTGGAGGTCCTCAAAAAATAAAAAATAGAAATATCATATGACCCAATAATTCCACTACTATTTACCCAAAGAAAAACAAATTAATTCAAAGAGATATGTGCAACCATATGTTTATTGCAGTATTATTTATGATAGCCAGGATATGAAAGCAACCCAAGTATCCACTGGTAGATAAATGGATAAAAAAGAATGAAATCTTGCCAATTGCAGCAACATGGATGGATCTAGAAGGTATTATGCTAAGTGAAATAAGTCAGACAGAGAAAGAGAAATACATATGTTTTCACTTATATGTGAAATTTAAAAACCAAATGAACAAATAAACAAAAGATAGAAATAGACTTGTGGGCGCCTGGGTGGCTCAGTGGGTTAAAGCCTCTGCCTTCAGCTCAGGTCATGATCTCAGGGTCCTGGGATCAAGGCCCTCATCGGGCTCTCTGCTCAGCAGGGAGCCTGCTTCCTCCTCCTGTCTCTCTGCCTGCCTCTCTGCCTACTTGTAATCTCTCTGTGTGTCAAATAAATAAAATAAAATCTTTAAAAAAAAAAAGAAAAAAAGAAATAGACTTGTAAATGCAGAGAACAAAATGGTGGTGGCCAGAGGGGAGGGGTTTGAGGGTTGGGCAAGGTAGGTGAAGGGGATTAAGAAGTAGAAACTTCTAGTTATAAAATAAACAAGTCACAAGGATGAAAAGTATAGCATAGGGAATACAATCAATAATACTCTAATAACACTGTATCATGGTAGATGGTGATTACACTTGTTGTGGCGAGCATTGTGTAATGTATGAAATTGTTGAATCACTAATACGACTGAAACTAATATAACATAGTTAATATGTCAACTATACTTTAATAATAAAAATAAAAGAGTAAATTACATTTTTAAAGACTTTATTTGACACAGAGAGAGAGAGAGATCACAAGTAGGCTGAGAGGCAGGCAGAGAGAGAGGGAGAAGAAGGCTCCCCGCTGAGCAGGGAGCCCGATGTGGGGCTCGATCCCAGGACCCTGAGATCATGACCTGAGCCAAAGGCAGAGGCTTTAACCCACTGAGTCACCCAGGTGCCCCAAAGAATAAATTACATTAATGGAAGAACTTCCATTACTTTTCTCAAATAACTGTATCAAGAAGAAATTATAACTTAACTATTAAGAATATAGTCTCTGGAGCCAGACCTACTGGATTAGTTGTGAGACCTTGGCAAGTTACTTAACGGTTCTGTTCCTTAGCTTTCTTCTCTGTAAAATGGGTATAAAAATAATACCTGGCTCATCAGGCTGTCGTAAGGATTAAATGAAGTAACATGTAAAGTAGAACAGGGCTTAGCACAGTGCTATATGAATGTAGTTACTACTCATTTAATTGTAAACATTTATTAAGTGCTTTTATTATTTAGCATCTATTCACACACATCAACTTTCTATATTGTTACTACCTTTTATGGAAAATGATTCTTTAATTTTATTGATTTATTTTATTTTATTATTTTTTCCAGCTTTATTGAGGTGTGATTGACAAACACAAATTGTATATATTTAGGTTGTACAGTGTGATTTTTTAAAAAGGTGTACAATGTGATGATTTAATATGCATATATATTGTGAAATGGTTACCATAGTAGAGTTAATTAACATATTCCTTATCTCACACAGTTACTATTTTATTTTATTTTATTTTTTTAAAGATTTTATTTATTTATATGAGAGAGAGAGAGCATGAGAGGGGAGAAGGTCAGAGAGAGAAGCAGACTCCCCATGGAGCTGGGAGCCCAACGTGGGACCCGATCCCGGGACTCCAGGATCATGAGCTGATCCAAAGGCAGTTGCTCAACCAACTGAGCCACCCAGGCGCCCACACAGTTACTATTTTTGTGTGTGTGTATGGTGAGAAAATTTAAGATCTACTCTCTCAGCAGATTTCAAGTATACAATACAGCATCGTTCACTATAATCGCCATGCTGTACATTACATCCCCAGAACTTATTTATCCATCTTAGAAATGAAAGTTTGTACCCTTGACCAACATTTCCCCATTTTCCCCACCACCCAGGGAAATAATTCTTTAAGGAAGTAAATCTGATTACAAATTCTCACTACTTAATTCCCCACAGTGAAGGTCAGGCTTCGAAGAGTTAAAGCCTAATGATCCTCCTCCTCTCTCTCTGCCTGCCTCTCTGCCTACCTGTGATCTCTCTCTCTTGGTCAAATAAAAAAATAAATAAATTTAAAAAAATCTTAAAAAAAAAAAGCCTAATGAAAATGTGCTCGTATCTGGTAAAATTTCTTGGTATGAACACTTCTTCTTTCATTTAAAGGGCAGCATCTGGACTTTAGTAAGCAAATATGCAATAAAATATTATTTTGACCTTTTAAAAAGTTGATCTTTATTTTATTCAAATGGTAAAAATATTCCAAAGAGTATTCACATTCGATGACGTTTTGCCATATTTAGTGAAATGTTTATGTGCAAATCATGCTTTTACCTTTCATATTTTGTATGAAGAAAAGGAGAGCATAAGCTGACAGAATCACCTAAGGTAAAAAAAAAAAAATTAGAGATCTGACTTAGGCTTACCAAACATGAGAATCCAATTTGAAAATACCCTTTTTAGTTGAGGAATGGCTGAATTTTGTCTGCTGGCATAAGGGTTGAAGATCTTAGGGTAGATTATCTTGCTCTCTGTTATAGCCACGTCTCTCTCTCTGACCAGTGTCAAGCAAAACCCAGGGATCATTTCATAAGCTCACTCACCACAGCAAAGACTTTGGTGTGAGGTCCAGCTGTGTTGTTTCCCACCTGAGACATTTAATTTCTAAAGCTCAAAGTGGACTTTGTCAGAAACAGAAAATTATTTTCCGAATGCAAAGGCTTTTAAAAAACAAACAAATCAAACTAGCACATTTATAGTAAACCTCTGTCGTGTGTGTGTGTGTGTGTGTGTATGTGTGTGTGTGTGTGTGTGTGATCAACTTCCCTTTTATTAGTCTCCAGTCGCCTTTTGGTGAAACCCAATAGTGTGGAGTCCTTGGGAACCACACAACAGCGTGGGGGGCGGGCAGGGGGAAGGGGCCAGATCCTCCCTCTTCTTCCTCTCTGGAGGTAGCCATGTGATTTAGATCTGGGCAATCAGACCTTGTCTTCTGGGGCTTTGGATCTTGAGCAGGTGAGTAAGCAGGCAAGGACAGATGGAGGCACGTTCTGGCGGGGGCAATGGGATTGGGGTTGCTTGCCGTGCCAGGCTGCTCCTCGAGTTCTGGCTGCCCGGCTCTGTTGAACCCATGAGTTTCTGACTCTTTCCCCAGACTGGTCCTCCAGCCTCCTCTCAGTTTCTCAAGGCTTGGTATACTTACTTCCATTCACTCTCCTTCTCCACAGTTTTTTTTTCTTATGCTAATTAGAGGAGGTTTCTATTTCATGCAAACAAGAACTTTCATTGATGCAATGAGCTTCCAAGCCTGGGTGGAAATAAATGCCAACCTTTTACACTGAATGATTAATCTAACCAATGGTAACCGGCCTGAAGGCGACTTACTTTTAAATAATGTTTTCTGGAATCTATTAGCTATTGTGTAACTGTATCAGTTATATGCATCTGTAGGACTGCACAAATAATATTTTGCCCAAATGTATTTTGGTTTGGCGGTCGTCCCTAATCAGCCAGCTATGGCTGATCATATTTCAGCTGCTCTTTTGGAACTGGAATTTTTGACATTACTGGAATGAGCTATGCTACTGTCTTAGGGAGGCGGGGTAAGGTAAATCAACAGATGTGTAATTGGTTTCGATACTGTGATTTCCAAAAGTGAAATGTCTGCAATAGTGTTATTAGCTGACATACTGTAGATAGTCCTACATGTCAGGAACAATTAACACGTGTCCTGTGGGTCTGATTACTAGCGTTAAGGAAGTTCTGCTCTGCATAAACCCCAAAGCAAAGCCTCCAGGAAAGTTAAAGGTCCCTGTTCCACCATTAAAATGGGAAAGTAATGTGCTTTTTCTGGATTGACTATAAACTTTGACTCGTGGGACTTTGTTCTTAAAGGTGAAAACAAACATGAGTACGAGGCAAGTTGTTTTCCTTAAAAATTCTTAAAACTTTAAAGTCCTTTATCAGAAAATTTTTCAAAATAAAACTAAATCAATATTACCTTATGATCATCACAGGAAAAAAAAAAGCTAAAAAGCCAAAGTGGACATTTTCCTTCAGATACAGCACAAAGGAAATTTTATATGTTTAGGCCATTGCCCAGAAGAGTGATAAATTTGATATTTGATATGTGAAACCGTTGTAGGGATAGCATAAGGAGTTGTATTTATAAACGATTTTAGGAGTAATTAAATGATTGAAAGCAAATTTATGAGACATCCTGATTATTACATATGGTAGATCTTTGAAATATAAAAGGTGAGATTCACATGCACACAGTAAATTAAATGTATTACTAGTAATGCCCAGTAATATGCATATTCTCAATTACATGTGAGTAGAGAGATGCCAGAGTCAAGTCATAAATCATGCCTTCTGCTCCCAGCTTCTTCACTAACCAAGTGACTAACTTGAGGCCAAGTTGGCTCAACTGTAAAGTGAAGAATGCGGACTATAGGTGTTCAAGCTACCCATCAACTCTGAGATTTCATGATCCCAAAATTATGTTTAATTCTTTTTTTTTTGTCATTGGATTATGTTTCTTTTCTCTCTGGATGAAGAAGAAAAGAAGCTGAAAGAAATGTGATGTCAAAGTAGACCATATAGGGTGCCTGGGTGGTTCAGTGGGTTAAAGCCTCTGCCTTCGGCTCAGGTCATCATCTCAGGGTCCTGGGATCGAGGCCCGTATTGGGTTCCTTGCTCAGCAGGGAGCCTGCTTCCTCCTCTCTACCTGCCTCTGCCTACTTGTGATCTCTCTCTCTGTCAAATAAATAAATAAATAAAATCTTAAAAAAAAAAAAAGTAGACCATATAATCCAAATACCTGGCTCTGGAATGGATTTGGGAATGAAGATCCCCGTAGTTCATATGGTCCCAGTCCAAGAAGAGTGTTGGGGCAGGTGTTTGATTAGTGACCATCAGCCAAGACAAAGAATTAAGTCCTGCCGCAAGGAAATCCTGGTGTCACGTGCTGGACTGAGGAAGCCGTTTCTGCCTGTCACAACCCTGTGGTTTTGGACGAACGATGCAGCCTTTGCCCGTGACTTATCTTCAAATGAGGAGTAGGATAGATTGCCCACATTTTTTCCAGCTCTCCTATTCTTTGATTCAAAGAAATTCATGTTTTGGATGTCAAGTAATGATCCGCTTTATCTACTAATTTGAGGTTAAGTGTTCTTCATTTTGCCCCAAATATTATCACTCCAAGCTGCAAAGTAGAGATAGCTCCAAAAGTGAGGCTGGCTTTCCATTTTAAATTGGAGCAGGTGAATTTGGGACTTTTCCTTGAATGAAGGAAATAAAAGAACAAGCCACATGGTCAGGAGAACTATAAAGCTGTGGGAAGATAGAGAGATTAGACATTTTTCTGTCAAAGGCAAGAAAGTTGTAAGAGGAAAGTGGAAAAAAAAAAAGAGTAAGAGCAAGAGAGCAAGCACAGGGGAAGAAGTGGGGGAGGAAGGAGGAAATAGAAGGAACGCAGCCCCTCCCGGGCCGGCCGGGCTTTGAAGTGTGGCCAGAAGTACAGCAAAGGACTGTGGGATAGGAAGTCAAGAGAAAAAGTAGATGGGGACCCTTTGTTCAGAGGTTAATAGTTATGTGTCAGAAGTGCTTTATCAGAGTAAAAGGCCCCGTGCATTTTTAGAAACTTTTTTTAGAGGAGTAAACCAATTCCGTGGAAGTTTCCCAAGGTCCTTAAGAAAGAAGCCTTCCGTTGGTTTCTAACCAAAAAAAAAAAAAAAAAAAAAAAAAATTTTGCCCCCTGCTGAAGGGCCAAGGGGGATGNCCCTCAGAGGCTCTGTTTTAATTAGAAATAACCGATTGTGGAAAAGGCCTGGTGTTACATATTTAAAATTATGCAAAACAAAGGATTTTGTTTTCATTTGGGGGCCCGTGAGCTGCTGAGAAGGAGCTGGAGGGTCTTTTAATTGCTCACCGGGATCTGCACTGTTTCTGCAAGTTCAGTGCCATGTAGATTATGAATGAAGGAGAGACTCCCAGCTCTTCTTAGGCATTCTGATTCCGAGGTGATTCCAGCCAAAGGTCAAAACCGAGGTAAATTCAAGTTTGCTCTGCCAGAGACCTACCTTCTCATTCAGATAGTCAAGCCCACGAGTGTGTGAAATTAGCGAAGGTTATCCTGGGAGCATTAAGAAAGTTTATTGAAAGGACCGGGGATAGCAGCACAGAGGCATTTCCTCGACTGAGTTATCTGAAGTGCTTTAAATTAGTAGCTCCAGGGAGTTACATATATATATATATATATATATATATATATATATATGTTTGCTAAACAAGGAGGTCAAACAGTTTCCTTTACGTTTGGTAGGTTTCTTTGTGTGCAAGTGACGTGGTCAAGCTTTTATCCGTATAGCTCTCCTTGAACGTGCAGTCACACAGCCCTCTCCGATGATTAAGAGGGCCCACAGGAAACCTCCACCTCTGACTGTTTAACTTACCAGGACTTTTAAAAGCAAGGCTGATAAAGTTCATAAATTTATCACATCTCTAGCAGCTGATGACACTCGCCAAGTCCGCTTCTGATACTCTTCAGTTCTGGGCATTCGTGAAGCCGGGTCACTGATGACAAATCTAATGCAGAACGATCAAGTCGTAACTAACTTTTAAGTGTTTCCTTGAAGGTTAAGACCAGAGGATTGAAATAAAAAGTATGAGGATCCTTGCTCTGATCTTTTCCTGACATTTCCCAAATCCACGAGGCAGAGGGCATGGTGCAGATTGGAGCATAAACTGTTCCATACTCTGAACCCTCACCGAGGAGCACAGGAGACTTGGTTTCTGCAGCAGGGAAAGGAATAAATACACACACACTATGCAGCCAACATTTAATTTGACTTTAGATCAATTTTTAATAAACTTATGAAACACACTTACCTGCAAAGAAGCCCTAAGAGCACAGATGTAATCGATTAGAATATAATCACAAAATGCCGAGGTGTAAATTTCCTTTGTTTGATGTTGGATTTTTTGTTGTTGCTGTCGTTCTCTCATTTTCTAGGCCCTTGCAGTACAGTTGTTATAAAACAACCGATTTAATACATCTCAGCATTATAAAAATTGTTTAATCCGTGGAAAAGGATTACATTTCCTCCTCTTTTAATTGTTGGTCAACATTTCAAATAGAATGCAATGTTTTATATATATGATGACAGGCGAACTGCGTGTTTCTTATAGGATGGATGGTTAGTTGGCCTTGTATAGCCAATATCACTCTCTGAAAAAGCAGGTCAAGTAATGCTAGACTCAGTAATAGCTGGGGGTACCACTGAGCACGTCTCAAATCAATAATGACAGAGGTAGCCTGATAGAAATTTATGAACCACGGTCCTCTTGGGAAGCATATTTCAAACCATAACTTCATCTAAACTGTTTATCGGCTAAGCTTGCTCGAATGTATGAAGTGTCAAAAAGTCTCTTTGACATTAGGCTTGTTATTGCCCTCTGATTTATGTACCTAAGCAAAACGTAGTAAATAAAAAGATTGTTTGGTGGTTTGGTATTTGAAGGAAATGATTAGAAACATTTGCCAATGCTATTCATTTTATATGTTTTTTTTTCTTTCCAAATAAAAAAAAAAAAGTATTTCCGTCCGGTGAGTGACTTCACAGTAATGGAACCTTGAATGATCATTAAAGTAAGCAGAAAAGCCAGTGGAGTTGCCATGAAATATTCAGAAAACTCTGAACTAAATGTGTGATGTACATATAAACATCTGTCCCTCTCCTTGAATTGTACATTCCCAACAGTTCACAAAATGTCCCATCTGAGGCACACTTATGGGGGTAAATCTGACTTATTAAAAATGTGGTTGTCATATCTTAGTTAGTTTTTGTGGAAACTTCCTCATGGGAAATTCAAAGGACTATTCTTTTGAAAAGCATCCTTCAAGAAAATTCTTGGGTATACACAAAGCATTTTTATTTGCTTAGGAGTGGAAATATTGACTTCTTAATATTTTTTGATGATGGAATATTATAGTTGTATAAAAGGCATCAAAAGGCAAATCATAAGACAAATCCTTTGAACAGCATTTCATTTAAATGTTTTAGTCCAGGATTTTGCATTTTATTTCAGTTTGAGGCTTTCCATTCTTAAAATTCCTCTAGCAGGTTTTCATACTAGACAACTCTATGGGTAGAGTGTATATAAAAAACCTAAACATAAGATTATAAAAGTTGGCCAAGAATTCCAAAGGATTGCATTATGGGTTTTTAAAAGATGAACTTTTAAACAGTTTTTACATAGATATGAATGGAATTTACTCTCACCTTAAAGGGAAACAAGAAACCTAAGGGGGGGATGGACACATTTTAATGTAGGGGTTGCTTAAATGAGGACTATTTCTGTTTCTAATGTCTCTTTTTTTGAGTGGTTAACACTAAGTCGATGGGCACCATAAAAAGAAAAAAAAAGTCATAGTCACGGAGAAATGAGGACACAGATGTCTAAACCAGTATGGTTAACTTGTTAGCGAATCTGTTTCCTTGAAAACAGGATACAGTGAATCTGTGTATATTTAATGGAAAGTGGCCACGTTTACTGGAGAATTAGGAGAAAACACTCCCCAAAGGAGTCAGAAGTTCTGATCTGCTATCCTTCAAAGAAAGACTGTTTCCTAGGCTGCCCAATATTCCTATGGAGCAACCTATGCCTATTGATAAGTTATCGGATTCCTCTCCGGAATCAGCTGGTCAGGAAGGATACAGAGGGGAGGGAGAGGAAGGGAGAAGGGGTTGTGATAGTGGCTTTGTCTGATCGCCAAGGTAGGAAGGGGGTGGAGCACTGAGAAAGGAAGAATAAGAGAGGTGAAAGATAGGAAAGAGAACAGGAAAAGAAGGGAAAGAAATCGAACAGAAACAAAATAAAATAAGGCAGGAAGATGATAGCTAGATAGGGAAAAAAAAAAAAAAGGGCATCCCTGCAAATGGAATCTTCTTACGGACCTCCCAGCTCTTTAGAGCAGGGATTCCTAATGTGGATCTCACAGACTTCTCCAGGTCTGTGAACCCACTGTGAAATTGCATGCATGTTTTGTGAGGATGGGTATGTGCATTTTTTTTTTCTGGAGAAAGTATTCTTTTCTCTGATCTGCTTCTCCAAGGGATTCCAAGATTTAATAAAACCGAAGAGCCACTACTTTAGTGGGATCTTGTGCACCCTGTAAAGATATTTGTCTTTGAAGGAGTCTGAATGCTTGGGATGGAGTGTAGATGGTCAAAGAATGTTACTTTTTAGTATTAAAAGTTGTGTAGTCTGAGGGTATTCATTTTTTTCAAGACCTGTAGAAGGCTAGCTATTCAGTCAAATATCATTGATGGACTATTTGCATTAAATTAAGTCAGATACTTCAAACTGGGTGTCCTGGGAGAGTGGACAAGCAGTGCTGCCCAGGGAAGAGGGTACTAATTTGGAGGCAAGGGCGCCTGGGTGGCTCAGTGGGTTGAAGCCTCTGCTTTCGGCTCAGGTCATGATCTCAGCGTCCTGGGATCGAGGCCCGCGTCGGGCTCTCTGCTCAGCAGGGAGCCTGCTTCCTCCTCTCCCTGTCTCTCTGCCTACTTGTAATCTCTCTCTGTGTCAAATAAATAAATAAAATCTTAAAAAAAAAACTAATTTGGAGGCAAATATTTCTGGGACACAGATACTGTATGGAATGCTGACCAACAGTATGAAACTGGACTGGTAACATCTGCTTCTTAACTCTCTATCCTCCTCTATAAATGAAGATGAAGAAGAAGATGATGATGATGGTGACTTAATAGGGCAGTGGTAGAGATGAACAGAAATATAATACTGGCTGACATTTATTGGGTGCTTACTATCTTCCATGTGCTGTGATAAATATCTCTATGCTTTCTACAACTTAATCTTTCCAACAATTTTTATGAGATTGCTGTTATGTTTTCATTTTATAGATGGGGAAATTGAGGCAGAAAAGTAAAAAAGTTGCTCAAGATCATGAAAGAAATAAATGATAAAGCCAAATATTAATAACACAGAAGCCAACAGGTGTTAGTGAGGATGCAGAGAAAGGGGAACTCTGTTGCACTGTTGGTGGGAATGCAAGCTGGAACAGCCACTCTGGAGAAGAGTATGGTGGTTCCTCAAAAAGCTAAAAATAGAACTGCTCTGTGATCCAGCAATTTCACTGCTAGGTATTTACCAAAAGGATACAAGAATACACATTTGAAGGAGTACATGCACCCCGATATTTATAGCAGCATTATCAACAATAGCCAAACTATGGAGAGAACCCAAATGCCCATTGACTGATGAATGAATAAAGAAGAGGTGGTAGACATACATACATATATATAAATATGTATATATATATATATTTGAATACTACTCAACCATCAAAAAGAATGAAACCTTGCCATTTGCAATGAAGTGGATAGAACTAGAGTTTATTATGCTAAGTGAAATAAGTCAATCATATGATTTCACTCATGGGAATTTAAGAAATGAAATAGATGAACATACAGGAGGGGGGAAAAGAGAGAGAAGGGAAAAAATCATGAGAGACTCTTTTTTTTTTAAGATTTTATTTATTTATTTGACAGAGAGACAGAGATCACAAGTAGGCAGAGCAGCAGGCAGAGAGAGAGGAGGAAGCAGGCTCCCCGCTGAGCAGGGAGCCCGATGCGGGCCTCGATCCCAGGACCCTGAGATCATGACCTGAGCCGAAGGCAGAGGCTTTAACCCACTGAGCCACCCAGGCGCCCTCATGAGAGACTCTTAACGATAGAGAACAAATGGAAGGGTGATGGAGGGAAGTGGGTGGGAGATGGGTCAGATGGGTGATGGGTATTAAGGAGGGCACTTGTTATGATGAACACTGGGTGTTATATGTAAATGATGAGCCACTGAACTCTACTCTTGAAACCGATATTGAACTGTCTCAATTAACTAGAACTTAAATTAAAAAAAATAAATTAAAAAAAATACATGGTGGAGCCAATAGGTGAATGTAGTATGGGCCATGCAAGTCCACAGCCGATGCTCTGGGGCCATTAGACCAAAGCAGGACACCTGTGGGGCAGTTGCTGATGGGAGAGGACCCTGTTCCTTCCGTGGCGTGGTTACCATGGCACCTCGTGCATGGAGGCTGCTCCTCTATCTGAAATACGTATTGTTACCTTATTTCCTTCCATATTGAGCATCATCCTCTTCTGTTAGGACTTGTTCTTCTCTTCTCCCCTTCCAGGTGACTTCCTGGGTTCTTGTGGTTTTGTAGTACTAGGGGAGAAAGGATGACAAGAATTTGATATGAGTTTCAGAAGAAAACTACTTTTCCATCACCCACCCAAAGTTGTTTCCTGGAAGCTCTGGGAGAAATTGTATCTCCCCAGATACCTTGTTTCCTACCAGAACGAGATCAAATGCTTCTAAAGTATTATCTCAGCAAGATAGACCCCACCTGCCATATGCACTATTAAAACAAAACAAAACAAAACAAAACAAAACAAAACCTAACAAAACCTTGGGGATGTAACAGCTTTCTTTTTCTTTTTTTTTTAAATTTTATTTTTATTCGTTGCCCCAGGGGTACAGGTCTGTGAATCATCAGGCTTACATCTTTCACAGCACTCACCAAAGCACAAACCCTCCCCAATGTCCATAACCCATCCACCCTATCCCTACCCTCCCAACCCCCAGTAACCCTCAGTTTGTTTCTTGAGATTAAGAGTGTCAAAAAAAAAAAAAAAAAGAGTGTCTTATGGTTTGTCTCCTTCCCGATGCAATCTTGTTTCATTATTTTTTCCTCCCTACCCCCCACGACCTCCCGCCCTGCCCTCAAGTTCCTCATATCAGAGAGATCATATGATAATTGTCTTTCTCTGATTGACTTATTTCGCTCAGCATAATGCCCTCCAGTTCCATCCATGTCGTTGCAAACGGCAAGATTTCGTTTCTTTTGATAGCTGCATAGTATTCCATTGTATATATATACCACTTCTTCTTTATCCATTCATCTGTTGATGGACATCTAGGTTCTTTCCAACACCTTTCTTTTTTTAGCTAGCCAACTTCTTGTGGACAATTGCCTAATGTTAAGTTGGCATTGTATTATTTGGTATTTTACATTCAAAGAAAGTTCAGTATTTTTCCTCTTTTGGAATGTTTTCCTTTTTTCCTGAGGGCTCTGGGTATTCATCGATGTGTTTTAGGTATTTAAATCCTAGAAAAGCATACATGTGAAAATGTAATTTCACAAGAAAAAAAATTTTTTTTCTTATAATCCAAATTCCCTTTCTTTTTTATTCTTTCTTAGTGCTGTTAATTAACAAGATGGCCAACATTGGTCTTAAAAGAATCTTATTATCCAGATTTTTGGAAGATTTGGAAAGATATGTCCTGTTGAAAGAGAGCTTCTTCCCCCCGCCCCAGGAGGAAGGACACATATGGAAGGCCTTAGCTTATCTTTAGTGCCTCATACACCCATTCTGGACTCCATGGAAAGGCCACTGAATGAGATTAGGCCCTAGAGATAGCATGCCAGTCATCGTGAGGGATGAGCTAGAGCATCCTTTAATTTTTTCCTTTGGGTCACATGAGAAAAACAATTTACTAGCATTGATGAGGGTTATTAACAATGAGATAGGATATAGTCTCCCCACCCCCACTAGGTGTGCTTAAAAATAGAAGAGCTATCTTTTCTCTTGAATGATTTAAATAAAGCTTTGGGGAGCAAAAGGTGGTTTGACAGATATCTTAAAGGAATTTTCTATGCTCTGGTGTAAGTTTTAATTCCTCAACTCCCTATATTGCCCTAGTTTAATCAATGATCTGAGTCATTCTATTTTTCCTAAAGCCCAGATTGATTAAAAAAAATCAAATATATCTTTGTTTTCCACTGAGTGGTTAAGCAGACGCATTCATTGGCTCTCTACCCTCACAGCCTACTGTACATGATAGATATCCCTGGGATTTTTAAAATAAAACCCCTTTGCGTATTTCTTTTTCCAAATGAAATTTTCTTCATTTCCAAACATCACCTTTTAAAATCCAAGGAAATGATGGTGCCTCACTGCCTTCCTGTCAAAAATAAGCAATTTTTAGGAAGGGGTTTTCCCTATCACTTTACTTACAAATGAGCTCTTGATTTGTCAGAAGCAAGTTTTTTCATTGTAGGTACACCAGGTCTTCCCAGTTTGAAACTGGGCTTGAATAATTCTTTTCTGAGGCTCTGGAAAGGTGAGGAGTGAGGTCTCCTGACCTGTTATTCCCTCAACATCCTCTCTCTCCCTCACCTCCTTTTCAGAAGCAGTGGGCAGCAATGGGCTACAAAACTGGTTTTCACTGGTGCCTGGTGGAACCTTAATTCCTTCCTGTCAGCACATCTCTAGGCCTCTCTCCTCGTTAGGATAAGGACTGGATAAGCGGTTGAACTTCTGGGTCATTTTCCAAATGAAATTCAACCTCTAGACCTTGTGAGGCTTACCCAGTCCTCCTCACTAGCCTTAGATGAGTTTGGAATGAATCTTTACTTAATGGATTCTATTTGTGGGTGGGAGAGGTAATGATTGCATTGCTCAGAGTCAGGAGCGTAACTTCAAATCAGGGAAAAGAGCCAAGCAGGCGAGTGGGAGTGGATGTGAAGCCGAGGAAGGTGTGCCTGAGGAGGTGCTAGGAGATTCTGATCAGCTGTTGAATGGAGACACTGAATGTCACGTGACAGAGCTCACCCCCCACCCCCCCACCTTCAGGGTCATGTTGGAGTGACGATTTAAAAAATGATGTTGCCCACGAAGATATATGAAAAGCACTCCTTTGCAGTGAAATGAACACCCAACACTCAGGATAAATGACTGAGTATTGATTAGCCAGGTGAGAGGCATTAAGACCTTAAAAATGAAATTTGTAGTAGTAGTACCCTGAGGAAGTGGGACTATGCCTCCTGCTGGTTTGTTGCGAGGAATTTTCTTCTGGGAAAATCCTGTTGAATTCCATGACATGTGAATCTGGTTCTAGGGACTGTAAACCTTATAAGGAAAGAGAAGAGGAGAAGAGAAATAAAGAGAAGAAGGAAGAGAAATTATTTTATTTTTATTTTTTTAAAGATTTTATTTGTTTATTTGAGAAAGAGAGAGAGAGGAGCAGGGGGAGGAGCAGAGGGAGAGAGAGAAGTAGACTCCTCGCTGAGTGGGGAGTCCGATGCGGGACTCGATCCTGGGACTCTGAGATCATGACCTGAGATGAAGGCAGATGCTTAACCAACTGAGCCACCCAGATGCTCCAGAAAAGATAACTATTTTAAAATACTGAAATATCTTTAAAAATTCTCATTTTTAGCCCAACTACCTTTTATTAAAAGAAATGGTCACATTTCTATTTGTCCAAGTCACTGTTTTCAAACTGGGGCTAAAATGAGGGTGAAGCCAGTAAGGCACCTGTTGTGGCCCCATTTCGTACCTATTTTATATATGTTTTGTTTAAATGCTTAGGCCTCGGATATGTGTGCAAAAAGGACTGTGCATCTATATACTGATTTTAGCAGTGTTCTAAATAATGGAGAGAATACACTACAATTTGACAAAAAAACTCCTTTGGACTAAGTCAATTCTTCTCTGAAGATGAAACTTGTTTCTCATGACAGAAAAATGTTATCACTGAGAACTCCTTCAGCAACAAACAATTATACAGGAACACACCTTCTACAATCGGCAAAATTATCAAGAGGTATAAGATTTCACCTTATTGTCATGAAGGTTATGGTCTAGTCAGACACACGAGACAGAGAGATGGAATATGATATTATATGTGGTAGCATGAGCTAAGCGCCAACAGTGCCGCGCTGACGAGCCGCGCTCCAGGAAGACCAAGGGCTCTTTAGAGTAGCCAGGTGGGTAAACATGGGCCTTGAACCAAGGCTTGAACTGATGGGGGGACCCGTTCATAGAGGAGGGAAGTAGATGATTCAGGAAGTAGGGTAGATTTTTTTTTCTCAATTATTAACTTCTCTTCTTTCCTGTAACAAGATTATACACTCCTGCTAATTGCAGTGTGATTTGTAATGTCCACTTAGAGGGAAGTACATGTTCTTGGTCTATTAATGTTGGACTTGCTAATGTGACTTGCTTCGGTCGTGAAATATGAGTAAATCCTGACATATGCCACATCAGAGCAGAAGCTTTATTTAATTAATTAATAAAGAGTTTATTTATTTATTTGATGGAGGGGGGAGAGAGAGTGAGCACACAAGCAGGCGGAGCAGCAGAGGGAGATGGAGAAACAGGCACTCCGCTGAGCAGAGAGCCTGATGTGGGGCCTGACCCCAGGATCCTGGGATCACGACCTGAGCCGAAGGCAGACGCTTAACCGACTGAGCCACCCAGATACCCCAGAGCAGAAGCATTAGCTATGACTGCCTGTTTTGTTTCTGTTTTCCGTTGGGTCCGCTGTCTGTCCTGGAGAGTGGCTTCTTCTTGGGTGTGGGTTCCAGAATGAAGTGACACACTGAGCAGAGTTGGAACCTGGAGCAGACCGGAGGCCCAGGGAAGGCCCACAGGTAATATAAATGAGAAATAAATACTTGTTGTTGCAATCTAGAGATCTGGGGGGCTGTTTGTTCCTATAGCACAGCTGACCAATACGGGGGGATCACCTCTTGAGCAAATGTATGGACACAGAAAGCTGCATGGATGAGGGGCAGTAAAAGAAAATCTACTTTGGTCTAGTCAAGGGATTTGGAGAGAAATTAAAAAAAAAAGAGGTTGGGCCATATTATGGAAGCCTTGAATAACAGATTAAGGTCTTAATCTGACCTTGTTCTAAAGGCACTGAGAGAGCACTAAACATTTTGAGTGCAGGAGCAAAGGAACAAAGGGAGAATTTGGGGAACATTCGTCCGACAGCAGTGTTAGGATAAAGTGGAAAGTGGGAAAGAAACATGTTCTTAAGCACGTGTTTTTTTTTTTTTTTTAAAGATTTTATTTATTTGAGAGAGAGAGAGAGAGAGATCACAAGTAGGCAGAGAAGCAGACAGAGAGAGGAGGAAGCAGGCTCCCTGCTGAGCAGAGATTCCCCATGCAGGACTAGATCCTAGGACCCTGGGATCATGACCCAAGCTGAAGGCAGAGGCTTTAACCCACTGAGCCACCCAGGCACCCCAGTTAAGCACGTGCTTTAAAAATCTTTCTGAATAGGGGTGTCTGTCTGGCTCAGTCACTAGAACATGTGACTCTTGATCTCAGGGTTGCGAGTTCAAGCCCCACATTGGGTGTAGAGTCTACTTAAAAAGAACTTTTCTGAAGAAAAATGATTATTTTGTTAAAAGAGGGTGTTCACATTTCCACATATAAAAATGCAAGGAAAACAAATCAAATGAGGAAAAGCAACTTTAAGGTAGGAAAAAATTGATACCGCCAAGATAGCACAAATGTTTTCTTAGGTCAGAGGAGCAGGACAACCTGCTCTGATTTGTCGATGTCCTTGTCAAGCCAAGGCTTCGTGTAACTACCTTAACCGTCTGAGGCTGAAGCCTTCTTCATAATTCAAGTCTGTCCCTTCTCTTTATCCATATATTCAAACGGACATGCAATTTTTTCTTTGTCTGCAGATCTGTTATTAATGTCCTGCTCACTGTGGTATGTATCTTGTGAGATCATGAAGTGGAAGAGAAGTTTTTAAGGCACAGAAAACCTGTAGTCTTGGGCACCTGGGTGGCTCAGTGGGTTAAAGCCTCTGCCTTCGGCTCAGGTCATGATCTCAGGGTCCTGGGATTGAGGCCCGCATCGGGCTCCCTGCTCAGCGGGGAGCCTGCTTCTCTCTCTCTCTCTCTCTCTCTCTCTCTCTCTCTCTCTCTCTGCCTGCCTCTCAGCCTACTTGTGATCTCTCTCTCTCTGTGTCAAATAAATAAATAAAATCTTAAAAAAAAAAAAAGGAAACCTGTAGTCTTGTTGGTCTCTAACCGGTACACGCAGAAACTACAAAACTTCAGTGCAAGTGATCTTTACCACACATACGAACTAGGATGAACATTGACATTAGGGGTGGCTATCTGGTATTCCACAACAGCATAAAGTTTACCTGCTTTTTATTTTGCTCAACACTTCACCAACTTTGGGTCTACTCATGAGTATCTTTCATATCTAAGCGAGACAATTTTTTACATGGATTGGAGGAACTATCTTGCATTTTCCTAGGCGATGTATCATTTGACAAACTGGATTATTGAGGGGAGATAACAGATTCACGCACACACAACAACACAGAGCGAAGAAGGTCATCTAAACCTTGCAGTCCTCACCTGTGCCCACATGTGAGTTTCTCCCATTCTGAATTCAATAGAGTTTTCTCTGTCGGTTGCACTGAGAACATTCCTTTTTGTGTTAAGTTCTTCCTCAAATCTCATAAAGCCTGGCTCGTTACTGCTGTTCTGCAAGTCTCCTGCTTTGCAAACGACAAGGTTTAATGAATTGGGAATATACATGCACGTTGTGTTCAATTAAAAAGGGAAAATCCTTTTAAACAGCTATAGCCACAGAAATTCAATTTCATTTATTTAAGAGGAAATGAGAAACTTGAATTGTAGGTGTGGAGTCTTACAATCTCTCAGACTGATAAAAATTTGGTTTGGGGGGTGGTTGGAACAGCGCGGAATTGCTTCAGCCAAAATTATTTTCGTGAGCACATTTCCAAACTTATGATCATGTTTTGATAAGAAAAATCCCCCTTCTCCACCAGGTCTCAGGTCCCACTCATTGGCCTCTCACCCTCAATTCTGGAACCTACGTCAGGCTGTTATGTGGCTCAGTTCTTGGTGATATGTTTTCAATTTGAGTCAACTTGATGAGAGAAAAATTACTAAAAAGTGGGAATGAGCTGTGAGGTGAATAGGGTTTTCCTATCAAAGTGGAGGTATTTTTAAAAGCATTTATTATTTCAAACTAAAACATTTATAGAAAGCCATGAGTGTGAAGTGTATGGTTACCAGTTGTGGCTTGCCGTATTGAAAACTTCAAGTTCATAGGAAATATTTACTGAGGCTCTGGCTAGCAAGTAGTTTGTTCGTGGGAATAATTTGGTCCAGAAGGCATGTCAGTTTAGAACAATAGTTTACTAACATAGTAGTAACAGGCAATTAGGATTCATAAATGCTGCCATGATTGAGACATAATTTGAGGGTCTTAGATGGAAGCAATTCTGTGTTTAACAGAACAGAACTTAAGGGCTGTATGGCTAGGTCTTCCACGTGACACAAATGTCAGAAGTGAGAAAATAAGCCCTCCTTTTTCAATATTTTATGGGCTCTGATGTAATATGGCTATTTTCTTCTGTGTTGAAAATGATGAATATCACTTTCGGCACATTTGTTCCATAGTAAAGAACTATTTAGCTTACAAGTGAAAAAGTCTGGCTTTGACTGTGGATTAAAGAGATGTTGTAGAGCTAAGCTTACTTTCGCAGGAAAGGTCGGTTTTGCGTGGCGTTCTCTGGAAATTTGGTTTTGGAACATAAAATTCTCTTATCATGTGAATTCTGGAGATCTGATGAGGGAAATACATTTAATCACATTGGGTGAGAGCATTCCTTAGGAAGTAAGTTCTTCGTAAGCTCACAGTGCTTTCTCTTTTCTTCTTTTTAAAAATCTTTTCCTTTTTTTTTTTAAAGATTTTATTTATTTATTTATTTATTTGACAGAGAGAGAGAGACACAGTGAGAGAAGGACCACAAGCAGGGGGAGTGGGAGAGGGAGAAGCAGACTCCCCACTGAGCAGGGAGCCTGATGTGGGGCTCCATCCCAGGACCCTGGGATCATGACCTGAGCCGAAAGCAAACACTTAATGACCGAGCCACCGAAGCACCCCGTCACAGTGTTTTTTCTTACTCACTCTTTTGTGATGGAGTTCGTATGCATATCGTGTATTGTTGAATAAAGAGCAGGCTGCAGGGGTACCTGGGTGGCACAGCCCATTAAGCACCTGAATCTTGGTTTCAGCTCAGGGTGTGATCTCAGGGCCATGAGATCGAGCCCTAGGTTGGGCTCCTCGCTCAGTGTGAAGCCTGGCTGGGATTCTCTCCCTCTCCCTCTACCCCTCCCGCTCATGCTCTCTCCATCTCTCTCCAAAATAAATAAATAAATCTTAAAAAAAAGAGAAGGCTGAAAACAGTATTGATGGTATATCACCTTATACACACATAAAATTGTGTGTGTGTGTGTGTGTGTGTGTGTGCACGCGTCTGTATAAGAAGAAAATATCTGGAAGGTTGTTAATATTTAACTCTGGGTGGTGGGTTTTAGGTGATTATTATTTACTTTGTATAGTTTTTTAAGAGTCCTTGGTGTTCTTTTGTTATTATGAAATATACCATACATTTGAAAGAAGACACATGTACAGTTTAAAGAAGAATAATATAATGAATATCTGCGGTCCAGCTAAAAATAGGATGTTACTTTATCTGAGCCTTCCTTCTACCCCTGCCTGTTTCATGGAGGCAATTACTTGCCTGAGTTTTGAATTTTTAGCTAATCATTTCTTTGCTTTTCTGTATGGGTTAGCCACCTGTAAATGTATCCATAAGCCATATATAGTTTCTTTTCATTGCTTCAAATTTTAAATAAATGGAGCCATACTAGATATATTGCCCTGTAACTTCCTTCTTCTTCTTTTTTTTTTGTGACTCATTATGGTTTTGAGATTTATCGATGCTGATGTGTGCTGTTGATTTTTTTTCTTTGAGTGTGGATAATATCATTTCATCACAAAAAAATCAACTCAGAGTCATTTTGAAAAGAAAAATCTTGTCTTGATCTTTTAGAAATCTATGCGCTGAAGGAGTGCTGAATTATCATGCTCCTGAGAACCGAAATTGTTCGTTACCGTTCGTCTATGTCTCTGTGTAGATGGCGTCCATAGCTGCCCACAGGATGTGATTTCAGTGATCCCCGGATGTACATCCCAACAAACACCTCCCTTTCCTGTCTTCTGAAATTCAACTGTCAGCTGTTCTTTTCCTTGGCACATTAGGAACTATCTCCCTAAAGGAAAATTGTGTCATTTACCATCCGACATGAACGAGTATAGCCAGTAATCGCCTTTAGGACCTGGCAAGCAATGAGCAGGTGTTGGGCGGAGGAAAGGAATAGTTCTTGACCTTGAGAAGTTTGGAGGATGGGCTTCAGTGGGACATTTAAATGAAGCCCTCTGGCATCGTGCCAACAACTGAGAGGCAATACCAGGTGTGTGAGCTATAGAGAAAGGAGGTGGAAAGGGAAACTTTTACCTCCTTTATAACATTGGCCATGTGTAGTGACAAGCACTTTTTGCGTACCTAGTGTGTAACACTCCGTGCCAGACATTCTCCATTCAAAATATACCTAAGACCCAGTCTTGCTTCTTTTAAAAAAAATTTAAATTCACTTAGCCGACATATAGTACATCATTAGTTTCAGATGTAGTGTTCAATAATTCATCACTTGCGTGTAACACTCAGTGCTCATCATATCACGTGCCCTCCTTAATGCTCCCACCCAGTTATTCCATCCCCCACCCTCCCCTCCAGCAACTCTCAGTTTGTTTCCTAGAGTCAAGAGTCTCTCATGATTTATCTCCCTCTCTGATGACTTCCCCATCAGTTTTCCCTCCCTTCCCCATGATCCTCTGTGCTGTTTCTTATATTCCACGTATGAGTGAAACCATATGATAATTGTCTTTCTCTGATTGACTTAGTTCACTTGGCATAATACCCTCTAGTTCCATCCACGTTGATGTAATGGTAGGTTTTCATCCTTTCTGATGGCTGACTATTTAAAGAACTGTCGTTAAAACAGCAACAATCTTTGTACCATGTCCCAGAGGATACAAAAGAAGAATTGACCGACTGCCCTGGAGGCATCAAAGAGGAGACCATGTTGTGCTGAGACGTGAAGGAAGACAAGGCTGGTGGGCAAGGAATGGAGGCCATTCCTAACTGAGGAAGGGCATTTACAGAAGTTAGGAATACAGGGGCGCTGACTCCAGGAAACTGCTAGTACATAAGGCTGGACTGTAGGGTCCACCCCCCACCACTAAAGTGATGGCTCTAGAATCCGGCCACGTTGTCCAGTCATGTCGCCCAGCTATCGGAAATCACTCTCTGTTTCTCTAGCGCTCAGCCCTGCATGGCCCATGATGCCATTTGCCCCTGAGCTCAGCCCTCCTCTCCCAACTTTTCCCTGTCTGCATCACACGTTCCTCATCTATAAAAGTAGAGAAGTACATCAGGTTGCCTAAACTCTGCTCTGCTTCTTTCTACAGAAAGCCTGACAGCAACCACCACTTGCTAACTGGAGCATGAGGATTTCATCTAAGAGAGAGAAGATTTCTCTTCATTGCTGCAGTTGAGTAATAGAATTCCAGAAAAACCCAGGTTCTAGTGAATGTAGATGATCTACCCATGAAGGTCCAAGGACAGGGGTGTATGAGAACAACAAGTAGTCACTTACCAAATATTTGAGTACCTACTGTGAGTGAGACACTATATGGCCATTTTTTCCATGTGCTCTACTGAGGAATCACAGAAAGGAGAAATTCCCATCCCTCTCCCACTGCCAACTTCCCAAATCAGCCTTCTTATAATTTGACTCTGCTGCATAGGAAATCCATACAAAGCTCATCAGCCCTGTAACCAACCAGAATCAATAGTGAAGAAGTAAAGTTATCGTGAGCACAGGTGAATTGAACTATAGATGTTAGAATCTGCACTTCCCTCCAGAAACTGGTAATTTCCTTTTCCTCTCCGCTTTTTCCTTTTATGGCCAGGCTTAATGTTATCAACCTAGAATTTCGGGTACTCCAGAGAAAACCGTATGAGATGTTGCGTATGGCTCTCAGAGCCCATTCTCTTGAACACAACCGCTAAAACTTCCTTGGATCCCTGCCAAAGGGAAGGCTGCCAAATTAAGCTGTCTCCCTGTTTCTTTCCAGGTCTCCTCTACAACGGCTACACGCAGGGGAATAAATAGGAACATCTCTATTGCTACCATCTTGGTCCAAGCCACTGTGTATCTCACCTAGTTACTCTAATATTTTCCTAACTGGTTTCCCCTCTTTCTATCCTTCTATCCTTCAGTCCATTCTTAACACAGCAGGTGGAATGATCTATTAAAGCATCATTCCTCTGTTAAAACTCTTTAAGCTAGTCTGCCTACTTTCCTTCCCTGCCCTCCACTGTCCCTTCCTCCATCTCTCTTACTCAATATCCTACTGCCCCCTTTGCTTACTATATATGTGACATCCCAGCCTCCTTTCTGTTTCTCCAACAAGCTGTTTCTCCAGGCACCTCTCACCTCAGGGCATTTGCACTTGCCGTTCGTGCCCTCTCCCGGGTCCACTGTTCGCCCAAATCTGGCTCATTCCCTCACCACCACCAGGTCCGTACTCGAATATTATATTCTTGATGAGGATTTCCCTTGCTGGCTGCTTTATATGAAATTGTAACTCCCAGACCCTGTATTTCCTACTTTTCTTCCCATCTTTATTTTTCTTTATAGTACCCCTGTCATCTAATACATTATATATTTTACATTTTTCCTTTGCTTATTCTTTGTCTCTCTCCATTAGAATATAAGCTCTGGAAACTTTTTGTCTGTTTTTGCATTACTGTGTTCCTTGTCACATAGTATGTTGTGTGTGTGTGTGTCTGTGTGTGCATGTAATAAATGAATGAGTATTTAAAAATAAAGGATTGTGGCTACCTTCTATTGCTTTTCTTAGAATACTTTAGTTGCCATCTAGAATTTAGTTAGAACCATACTCGGTTTTTACTTAAGTGAAAACATTTGCACATGGTGTTTTCTTTTTATGTCCCACAGCATTCACTATTTGAATTTTGTCTTTTCCCAGCTGAAGGGAGTAATAGACTGAGGGCACAGTTAGTCATTTCTGACGTTCTCACATTTTGGAAAAAAGTCATTTGTGTTACAAAGTGAAAAAATTTTAAGCTTTCAAGAAACATATATTTTTAAAGATTTTATTGCTTTATTTGAGAGACAGAGAAAGCGAGCTTTAGCATGAGAGAGGGGAGAGGCAGAGGGAGAGGGAAAAACAGGCTCCCTGCTTGGGGTTTGATTCCAGGACCCTGAGATCCTGACCTGAGCTGAAGGCAGACTCTTAACTGATTATGCCACCCGGGCGCCCCAAGAAATATTCTCCTTGAGGAAATGTCTCAGAAATAGCATTTATTTGTTTGTTTGTTTATTTGAAATAGCTTTTAAGTATAGCTTCGCGTGATCTACACATTCAGTGAGAAGACACCTTTGAGCAGCAAGACTTATTGTTAGGTCAAGGCAACTTTTATAGTTGAGGTGGGTGATCACATTTCTATCCTGACTCTTGATCTTGAACTTCAGATATTTGAAGCAACATTTGGGTCAGGTGGTCAACAAGTGCATAGATTCCCTTTTTCTTCTTTAACTTAAGTCGGGCATAAGAAGAGAGTTTTCTTTGCAAAAGGAAGACGGAGGGAGGTGTCCAGACCTCTCCTGCCACTTGTTACAAAATCGCGCTGGGACACAGCCACGCCCACTGGCCTATGTGCTGTGTCTGGGTATCGTCTTGCTCTCCGGCCCTGTACAGAAAAGCCACAGATCCTTCGTGGATCCCTGATGTTAGAGCATAACCTATTCAAGTTGGAGAAGCCAGCCAAAAGGCGGGGAGCCATAGAGAGGAGGATTAGACAAAGGTGCCAGACAAGCCATAGAAGGGCTACTTTGTTTTTAGTTAATTAATAGGTAATCACACGTTGTCTCAATTTGTGCAATTGCTCAGTCCTGTTACATCGTTTACAAATACAAATTTTCTAAGTAAAACCTCATACCCTCATTGATATATTGAAATTCAGAACTGTTTTTTTTTAAATTTTGGATTGTTTTTCAAGTAATAGTGACTCTAGGGACACCTGGGTGGCTCGGTGGGTTAAGTATCTGCCTTTGGCTCAGGTCCTGTCAAGCCCTGCCTGGAGCCCGAGCTCAGTGGGGAATCTGCTTGTCCCTCTCCCTCTATCCCCTCCCCCTGCTCTTACTCTCTTTCAAGTAAATAAAATCTTAAAAAAAAAAAAGGCACTGTTCTTTCCTATCTGTTATTTCCTGCACCGTTACATTTGCATACTTAGTTGCCTTTTAGAGAAGATCCACATAAGTGAAATTAAAAATCGTGTCCTATAAACATTATGGTTATCTTTCTCTTATTTATCCTTTCTCTAGTTTCTGAAATATGATGTTGTAAATCTCACCTATCATCCATGCCTCAAAAGGTGCTTTCTCATTAAAAAAAGAAAAACAGAGACATTCCAGGGTTGTTCCAGACAGCTGTATTATGTTGAGATGACTTAGGTCTGGAAGGTGTTCATTCTACGGGACATTTCTGGAAACAAATATTTTAGCTTGATTTATGGTGCTGAAATAATTATTGTTATTTTACGGATTCCACATATTTCCATTGGAAGAACATTTGGAAAGCATCTTCCAATTGTCTAGGCACCATTCCTTGCTCTGAATTATTTCAATTTAATTAAATCATGTGGTATTTTGTGTCAATAAATAATGCTTGTAAACAGACTTGAAGGTGAAAAGTACAATTTAGCAGGACATGTTACTGATATGAGGCTATCAGCCCGGATATGTCAAGTAATCTACAAGCACATTCTTTGTACACTTTTATGTAGAGCCCATCATTATGGTATCTAGACACCATCTGGATAGCACCCTCTTTCTTTATGATCATGTGAAATTTTAGGACTTTTGGGGAAGAACCGAAGTTGTTTCATGCTGACTTTTTTATTTTAAAGATTTATTTATTTGAGAGAGAGAGAGAGAACTCACGCACACAGAGGGAGAAGGAGAGGGAGAAACAGGCTCCCACTGAGCAGGGAGCCAGATACAGGGATCGATCTCAGGACCCTGGGATCATGACCTGAGCCAAGGGCAGATGCTTAGCCTACAGAGCCACCCAAGTGCCCCTCATGCTGACTTTTTTTTTCACCCTCTCCCAGCTCCTAGATTTGTCTGCTGAATGAGCAGACAATTATTATGTAGCATCTAGAAGCTGAAGAGTGTAGTCACGTTGCCTGCTCAATGTATCTCTGACTAAAATTTCCACTTCTGCCTTTAGAGGGGTTAGGAGGAAAGGAGGCAAAGTTTTCAGCAAGCAGTTAATAGATTCAGCAAATCTTGCCTAATTATTTCAATAATCAATGAATTATTATTATTATTATTTTAGTTATTTGCCCCAGGGGTACAGGTCTGTGAATCATCAGGCTTACACCTTTCACAGCACTCACCAAAGCACAAACCCTCCCCAATGTCCAGAACCCATCCACCTAAATGAATTATTAATGAGTAATTGTCTACCTCATTCCAGAGACGATTTGAGTGATATACATGCATATGTAAAAAGATTAAAAGTACGCATGAATAGAAGACCAGATGAAATATAATGTGAAGGTCAAAGCTGGGGAGAATTAGAATAGAACCATTCACACCCATGTGAATAAAGCCAAGTTCAATTTGGCTCTGAACTTCCTGTAACTAACATGGAAAGGGAAACATAACTGATAAAAGTATAAATTCAATTCACTGAAAAGAAACTATGCCAATATTGCAGTGCTTTCCCCCACATTATTTCGAGCATAAAAGTCACGTGGGACAGAGTTTTCATAAGTCCCATCTTGCTGTGTTGGTCATTGTTAGGGAAGTGGATTGATTCTCTCCTGCTGCAGATCATAATTAAATGTATTATTCCATTACCTCGAATGTCACCGAGAAGAAAAAGTTTCTCTCATAATGCATTTTTTTATGTTGTCTCCTCCTCCTTCTTCTTCTGCTCCTCCTCCTCCCCTTCTCCCTCCCCTTTCCCCCTCCTCCCCTTCCCCGTCCACTTCTTCCTCCTCCCCTTCCTCCTCC
>LNAC01000258.1:1677020-1805383 GCA_002007465.1 Ailurus styani
CTTCTTCTTCTCCTCCCCCTCCTCCCCCTCCTCCTCTCCCTCCTCCTCTTCCTCTTCCTCCTCCTCCTTCTGTTTCTTCTTCTTACAATGTACTCGATTTAAGCCTGGGCTGTAATTAACTCAGATGGCAGAACCTGGCTTGTTCGTTCTTAGTTCAGTTATAAGGAGCTCCTCCAGTTGCTGTGTAGAACTACCTGGAAATACTCACATCTTTCTCTGTGTTTCTCCCTGTGTATTCCTGTTTCTAGGCCTTTATTCAGTCTGTGGTCTCTGCCTCAAATATGCCTGTTAGAAATTGCTAAGAGTATGATATTTTACCCTGCTTGCAAGCTAGCAAATGAACTGCCATAGTCTCATAATTCCCAGCAAATAGCAGTAGCCAGAGCATGGGGGTTTGTGTTGGGACCCTGCAGGACCACAAAACGAGGAGGTGATATCTGCATGCTTGGGGGGTTGCATTACAAGACAGGAACCCTGACCTTAAGGAAACTGAGTATTTTAATCTTTTTAATGACAATAAGAATGCCTGCTCCTGGGGCACCTGGGTGGCTCAGTGGGTTAAGCGTGTGCCTTTGGCTCAGGTCCTGATTGCGATCATGCGCATCAGGCTCCTTGCTCAGCAGGGAGCTTGCTTCTCCCTCTCCTCTCCACTCGTGCTCTCTCTTGCTATCTCTGTCTCTCAAATTACTAAATAAAATCTTAAAAAAAAAAAAAAGAATGTCTGCTTCTTTGCCCTGGGGAAAAACATTCTCTCCACCTTCCAAGGTGGTTAGCCATACGAACATCGTTGAGAAGATAGTTTGCAATGATATCAGTGCGACTACTTGCAAGAAAGGCAGAAATGTGAAGGACAGATGAAGAATGGTTTCTCAACGCTACCTTCACTCTTTTATCTCTTTTTAAATACCATCCATCCGGGGCGCCTGGGTGGCTCAGTCGTTCAGTGTCTGCCTTCAGCTCAGGTCATGATCCCAGGGTCCTGGGATCAAGCCCTGCATCGAGCCCTGCATCAGGCTCCCTGCTCAGCGGAAAGCCTGCTTCTCTCTCCCCCTCCCCCTGCTTGTGTTCCTTCTCTCACTGTTCTCTCTCTGTCAAATAAATAAATAAATCTTAAAAAAAAAATACCATCCATCCCTGAAAAATCAACATTTTAAGGACTACCTTATTTCAGCCTTCCTGGTTCCTACATTTTAGTGAAATGTTACCTCTCTCAGAACTCTCTGGGAACTTCCAGTATAATTATGATCCTGACCAGGATTTTAAAATTAATCTTCTGACATATAGTTTCCTGTTTCTAGTAGTTTCATATAAGTTGACATTTTTGTTTTTCCTCAGGGAATTTCTAAGGACTTTGAGGGCAGAAACTACTTTTTGGAGCTTATTTGGTACCCACTCTAAGTACTCAATGTTATAGAGAGTATTGGAGAATGTTATAATAATATGAGAAAAGGCCACAGTTAGAGAGGTTGTCCATGGTAACAAAATGATAAATAACTGTCCACAATTTTCCATCTGTCATGCTTTAGTGACCAAAGAAACAGAATTCCTAACTAAGAATCTGAAAGTTTTTATGATTTCAGAGCTGTAGCATGTCAGGGTCCTACAGCCAACTCTTGGCTTGATTTTACTGCAGTATTAATCTTGGGCTGTTACTGAATTGTGTCGTTTCTCTGATTTAATATAAGGGGTGGCAGGGACTCTCAAGAGACAAGTCTGGCTCTGTTTTTATCCAAAAGCTTTCTGGGTAAATAGGGTGATGCAATGTGAGAAGACAGGCAGCGGGAGGTAGGAGGGGAAATCCTGACATGGCATAATACATATAGATACTAATTAACAAGGAGCAAGTCCATATTTATTGAAAACTAACTAGATATCTCCACTGAACTTGGGAGCCTCGCTTCTGGCACAGAAGCAGAGACTGAGGCCAGCATATATATTTGAAATAATTTGGCAACCTAAGTAAATAGTTTTCATTTTTTTTCCTTCATAACTCCCTGTTTCAAAAACAAAACAAAACAAAACCCAACAAAGTATGTTTTAAAATGGAAATAAAAGGCTCCTCGACAGAACGGGATTTTGTAGATGTGTGAGAAGCGTTATAGTCCCGGAAGAACTGTAGGCTTTGAGGCTGGGTTAAAATAAGGACTATACTTCTTATTCACTAAGTGAGTCAGGTTAAATGACACGTGTTTGCTGAATTATCTTATCAGTAAATGTGGAAAATAAACCCCACTTCTTGGCATATTTGAGAATTAAATGAGATAATGTGTGACGAGAGCCCGGTGCAGGGTCTGGCACATAACATTTGGGCCTCAAAATGATCATTTTCATGATTACTAAATAATTGGCTTATAACAATGATTCAAGGCTGGAAAAGTGGGGAGATGATTAAGGAAGAATTAAAAAGGCCAGGATGAGGCAGTTGGGGGTGGGAGATGAATGAGTAGATCACAGAGTATCTTTCGGGCAATGAAATGTTCTTCATGGTCAATTTTGGTGGGTACACGAAATCACACATTTATTCAAACCCATGGAATGTATGCAACCAAGAGTGAATCCTAATGTAAACTATAGAACCTCTGGGTGTGAATCCTAATGTAAACTCTGGGTGATTATGATGTGTCAGTGCGGGTTCATCAGTTGTAACAAATGCAGCACGGTGAGGGGGGAAAGGAAATGTCGATAATGAAGGCCTGCATGTGCGTGTGGTGGGGAGGGCAGGAGGGAGAGCTCTGTACCTCCTCTTCAGCTTTGCCATGAACCTAAATCTGCTCTAAAAATAGTCTCTTGAGGGGCGCCTGGGTGGCTCAGTGGGTTAAAGCCTCTGCCTTCGGCTCAGGTCATGATCTCAGGGTCCTGGGATCGACCCACCAGATATCAGGAACAGAGGGAACAAAAATGACCTCCTCCTCTCTCTCTGCCTGCCTCTCTGCCTACTTGTGATATCTCTCTCTCTGTCAAATAAAAATTAAAAAAAAAATTAAAAAAAAATAGTCTCTTGAAAAAAAGATCTTTTAGAGGTATCACTAAGCAGCAAATAACCCATCTGGGAAGGTTTTAACTGTGAGTGAGGGTACCCACCAGATATCAGGAACAGAGGGAACAAAAATGACTGCTCTTTGGTGGGTTGTCCTGATTAGTGATGGGTTAAATTGAGAATTTCAATCTCCAGAGCCATGGGAAAAATTTTTTCATTTTGGAAACTTATCAATCTTTGTAAATTTTCCATGCTAAAATAGACAACTCATGGGCGCCTGGGTGGCTCAGTGGGTTAATGCCTCTGCTTTCGGCTCAGGTCATGATCTCAGGGTCCTGGGATCGAGGCCCGCATCGGGCTCCCTGCTCGGCGAGGAGCCTGCTTCCCCCTCTCTCTCTCTGCCTGCCTCTCTGCCTCCTTGTGATCTCTCTCCCTCTGTGAAATAAATGGATAAAATCTTTAAAAAAGAAAAGAAAAATAAATAAATAAAATAGACAACTCACATAATTACCTGGGATGTACTTTGGAGGCTTTGTCTGCGTTTCCACTTGGCTTTCCATATTTTTTGCTTGCTTTTTAGATATTCCCATTATAAAGTATAAAATAGAAATTATAATGTAGGGAGTAAGAGTTCCTTTGTCAAATTGAAATAAAGTAATTGGCAACTTTCCAAGATCGTCTGAAGGGGGTAAGGTACATTTATGTGATCTAAATCCATTGGTTAAATGCACTGGGATTAACATCTGTTAAAAGAATTGTGCTTGGCACGCAGGTGTTTCAATATTTGCATTTAGTATGTGTTTCAGAAACAGCCTCTGAGAAAAACATTTATGTAACAATCTGGTGGTTTTATTGTTTACATCTGTCAGGACAGTCATTTTGTTACTCAGACTTTGTGACCCTCTTGCAAGCTGTAAACTATTTAACGAAGTGAATATATTGAGAAAGATGACAGACCTTCAAACTTCGAGGGGAAAGAGTATTATATGAGGAGAATCGGCTTTCCCCTTGGAGACTGTGCCTAATATGTGAACAGCAAAAACAATTACATTGGTGATTTCAGGAAGTCCAATAAATTCCATTGCACAGTCCTACTTTTGAAATATTACATCACTCAGCAAAAGCTTAGGCTTATATATTAGCTGAAATGAACTAATCATGAATTAATTACCATTAGTTCAGTTTTGTGAATGGCGTGCAGAGGTAAGGCTCTGGTGTCCCTGCGGCCAGCGCCACGAGGTTTAACGACGCCTGCACTTTAGTCTCCCTGTGCTGGGGCGTATGTGGGGGGCAGGCCGGAGCTACCCGTTTCGGCAGTCCTGCTGATCACCTCTCATTGCGGTGATTGACTTAATCATCCTGTAATCCACATTGTTAAAATAAGTTGTGCTCTGGTCGTTGGTTTTGTAGGTGAAGTGGGGGAAATAAATGCAGCGTTTCTCCAGAGATTCGTGGCTTCAAATCAGAAAGAAAATAGAGGAATCAATTGGTTTCACACACTGCCAGAATATACCTCAAGCAAATTAAAACTGGGTAAAAGTTGAATTGCCAGTGATTTCAGCTTTATAAAATCCACACATGGCTATGATAGCACGAGATGGCTCACTTTGGCTTAACTACTTCTTAAGTGTCTCAAATGTCTTTAGGGTACATGAGTATCCAGTGGGACACACTGTTTTGTGTATAAATAGCAACTAGTTTTGTATGTTAACTCTGCCCTGTGGCTTGTTCTCACACAATTCCTTTGCCTTTTAACTTCTAGATCCTAGTTCAGGGTTATTTCAGGTCACTTTGGAAATTCACCCAGGAAGTTTCAGTTGGTGTATATTTCGTATATGTGCTGCCGAAGCGAGCACCAGTTGGTGTATATTTCGGATACACTATTGCTTCAGGTAATTGTCTCCAAGAGCCACGGGGTAGGGTGTATGTGGAGTTGTCTTAAGAATTTTGTTTCATAGCTTCTGGAATAGTCGGCACTTCTCCAGGGCTAGAACAGCCATCTACTGTATTTTCTTCACTTAATAACAATACTTCTCCCGATTGCTGTAGCCAGTCCCATAAATTCTACCTTATTCGTATCTCTTCTTTAATAGTTTCCAGATTTGGGGTTTTATGGACTAGCAAAATCTCCGGAAAGTTCTGAGGGGAACCTGTGCTGATGGTCCTGGTTTGATTTTTGTCAATTATGGACAAGAAACAAATGTTTCCATCATTTAATAAATGAGAGTACATTTTAACACCCAAAGTTAAGAAAGGTCTAATGTATGAATAAAGAACAGTGTTTTAAATTGAGTCAATTTAATTTATGCAGAAGTCAGTTCATTATCTTTTTCTCATTTGGTTGACAACTTTGTCATGGATTGACATCGAACAGGAGAATGTAGAGAATTACTGAAAAAATTAAAAATAGCTTTGGAACGCCTGGCTGGCTCAGTTGGCAGAGCATGTAACTCTTGATCTGGTGGTCATGAGTTCAAACCCCTGTTGGGTGTAGAGATTACTTAAATAAATGAATAAATTAAAACTTTTAAAAAGTTAAAAAAATAAAATAAAAATAAAAATGGCCTTGTCTTTGCATCAGGAAACCTGGGTTAGGGGTCAGACACCATTCCGTGTTAGCTCTTGGATTCTCTCTGAGCTTTTCCAGTGGGACAAGGGGAAGATAACACTAGTCTGGCTTTTCTCACAAGGTTATTGTGAAATTCATGTGGGAAAAATGAGTGCAAAAGTGTGTTTGAGCCCTAAAGCGCAATGGGAGTGAGGTGGTTTTTATGTAAATTTATGCAAGGCTATGATGAGCTTCTAGAATCCTACCATTGGGCTTAGCCTCAGGAATCCTCCGAGCAATCACCTCACAGCCTTTCCATTTGCGATGGTAACACAAGTCATCTCTGGTCTCTCATGGGTAAAGTATAGAGTTTTTTAATCGAACTGGTTTAGATATTTTCCTGTAGCTTCCACCTATTGATACCTGTTTGTTGAAGAAAGAAATGCTGTTCTTTCTCCTCCTGGATGTCACTTGAGAAAAGTAAAGGAATTTAATTCCTGAGATTTTATTATTATTTTTTTTTCCATGCCAAATATCTCTAATTTCTTTCATCATTTCTTGTATGGAAAGATCCTGAGTCCCGTTGTCACCCTGTCCTTCTCCCGTCTCTCAGTGGAACTACAGATGGACCCCTGTGTTGCAGGTGCGCTGTAGTGAGCATAGAGAGAGGTGAGGTGTCAAAGTCCCTATTTAACACATTATGCTGCCGGCCACGCAGCTGAAGGTCTATTTATTTATCTATCTATCTATCTATCTATCTATCTATTTATTTATTTATTTATATTTAATTTAATTTTTTCAGTGTTCCAAGATTCATTGTTTATGTACCACACCCAGTGCTCCATGCAACGTGTGCCCTCCTTAATACCCACCACCAGGCTTACCCATCCCCCCACCCCCTCCCCTCTAAAACCCTCAGTTTGTTTCTCAGAGTCCACAGTCTCTCATGCTTCATCTCCCCCTCTGATCTGCCGCCGAAGGCCCTGAACTTCTCTCGGTGCTGGTTCCTCTGCTTCTCTCAGACTCTGTGTGTTCCTGCCTTCACTCTTAGTACGTCCTATTTAATTGTTATTTTTTTTTTTTGAGAACGGGATTTATTTAATTTTACTTTATTTAAAATCAATTAACATAGAATGTATTATCAGTTTCAGAGGTAGAGTTCAGAGATTCATCAGTTGCATATAACACTCAGTGGTCTTTACATCACATGTCCTCATAAATGCCCATCCCCCAGATATCCCATCCCCCACCCCCACCCCCTCCAGCAACCCTCAGTTTGTTTCTTAGAGTTAAGAGTCTCTTACGGTTTGTCTCCCTCTCTGATTTTGTCTCATTTTATTTTTCCCTCCTTTCTCCTATGTTCATCTGTTTTGTTTCTTAAATTCCCCATATGAGTGAAATTATATATTTGTCTTTCTCTGACTTGCTTTGCTTAGCATAATACCCTCTAGTTCCATCCACGTGGTTGCAAATGGCAAGATGAATGGATAAAGAAGATGTGATGGATATATAAAATGGAATATTACTCAGCCATTAATTATATGTTAATATGCCTCTACCCTCTCATATTCCCTTTGGAACAAGATAGTTATCTTTTTCACTTTTGTACTATCATTACAGAGTAGATTCTTTTTTTTTTGAGATTTTATTTATTTATTTGACAGAGAGAGAGCACAAGTTGGGGGAGCAGCAGACAGAGGAAGAGGGAGAAGCAGGCTCCTTGCCAAGCAGGGAGCCCAATGTGGGGCTCAATCCCAGGACCCTGGGATCATGACCCGAGCTGAAGGCAGCTGCTTAACCAACTGAGCCACCCAGGCGCACCATACACAGTACATTCCTTTTTTTTTTTTTTTTAAAGATTTTATTTATTTATTTTGACAGAGAGAGATTACAAGTAGGCAGAGAGGCAGGCAGAGAGAGAGGAGGAAGCAGGCTCCCTGCTGAGCAGAGAGCCCGATGCGGGCCTCGATCCCAAGACCCTGGGATCATGACCTGAGCCGAAGGCAGCGGCTTTAACCCACTGAGCCACCCAGGCGCCCTACACAGTACATTCTTAATAAAAGTTGAACTCCACTGAACTGGGTCTTTTTCTCTGCAGCCACATGACTCTGTTTATACATATTAAATTGACAGCCCAAATCTTCATATCTTATTTTTTATTGGGTTGCTGATAAGTCATACATTTCCTATTTTTTAGTTGCTTACTTTTTCTGGTATCAAGAGGAAAACCGGGGGCTCCTGGGTGGCTCAGTGGGTTAAAGCCTCTGCCTTTGGCTCAGGTCATGATCCCAGGGTCCTGGAATCGAGCCCTGCATCGGGCTCCCTGCTCAGTGGGGAGCCTGCTTCCTCCTCTCTCTGCCTGCCTCTCTGCCTACTTGTAATCTCTTACTCTGCCAAATAAATAAATAAAATCTTTTTTAAAAAAGAGGAAAACCTTATGAAGAGTTAATTTTATCTTGTTAATTTGGCCCTGTACTCAGTAGATCTAGTAATTAAGTGCAAGTCTGATTTTTAATTTCTTAAATGATCTTAAACCCAGGTAATATATGTATAAGGAATTCAGTTCAAAGGACACAAAATGTGTGTTCCGTATAAACGAAGTCTTTTCTGTTTGTCACAAAGCCAGCTAGCCATTTCTCTTCTCTGGATGAAATTGTTACCTGTTTTCTTGTGCATTTCTTAGAAATAGTTTGTGCACACACACACACACACACACATTTTAAAATATATTTACATTATTTTGCATGGTGCTTTTATTTATTTTTTTGTACAGCTTTATTGAGAAGTTATTCACAAATGAAACTGTATATATTTAAAGTGTATAATGTGATGATTTGATATATATATACACATTATGAAATGATCACCAACATCAAGGTAATTAACACATACATCGTCTCAAATAATTGACTCTTTTCTTTTTTTCTTTGTGGTGAAATCCCATAAAATCTACTCTCAGCAAATTTCATGTACACAATACTGTATTATTAACTTTAATCACCATGTACATTAAATTCTCTGAACTTACTCATCTTCTAACTGGAAGTTTGTATCCTTTGACCTACGGCTCCTACTCTTCCCTCACCACAGCCCCTGGCAACCACCACTCTGTTTCTATGAAATCAGCTTTTCTCTTTTCTTTTTTTTTTTTTAAATTCCACATATAAGTGATATCATGCAGTATTTGTCTTTCTCTCTCTGGTTTATTTCACTTAGCATAATGCCCTGTAAGTTTATCCCTGTTGTCTCAAATAGCTAGAACTCATTCTTTATTTATGACTGAATAATATTCCATCACGCATATATATTATATATATTATGTATGTTATATATAAACATACCTGTATGTGTGTGTTTGTGTGTGTACTACATTTTTTAAATCCATTCATCTACTGATGGACACTGGTTATTTCCATATTTTTAGCTACTGTGAATAAAGCTGCAATGAACATGGGAGTTCGTATGTCTCTTCAGTATAGTGCTTCTATTTCCTCTGAGTACATTTTCGAGAGTGGGATTGCTGAATCATACGGTAATTCTATTTCTTAATTTTTTGAGGAAGGCTTTTCCATAATGGGAATTTACATCCCCACCAACAGTGTGCAATGCTTCCCTTTTTTCTACCTTCCTGCCAACATTTGTTACCTTTTATCTTTTTGATAAAAATAGTTACTCTAATAGGTATGAGATGATATCTTATTGATGTTTTGATTTTCATTTCCCTGATAACTAATGATGCTGAACATCTTTTTCATGTACCTTTGGCCATTTATATGTCTTCTTTGGAAAACATATCTATTCAGCTCCTTTGACCATTTTTAAATGGATTTTTTTTTTTTTGCTATTGAGTTGTATGAGTTTCTCATGTATATTGGATATTTGCCCCAGATATATGGTTTGTAAATAAATATTTTTCCCATTCCATAGGTTGCCTTTTAAGTTTATTGATTGTTTCCTTTGCGATAAAGGAGCCTTTTTGTTTGATGTAGTTCTACCTGTTTATTTAGATTTGATGCCTGTACTTTTGGCATCTTATCTGAAAAATCATTGCCCAAACCAATGTCAAGGAATTTTTCTCTGTGTTTTCTTCTAGGAGTTTTACAGTTTCAGATCTTACATCTCACTCTAATCCATTTTGAGTTAATTTTTCTGAGTTGTAGAAGATAAAGGTCCAGTTTCATTCTTTTGCATGTGGGTTATCCAGTTTTCTCCACACCTTTTATTAATGAGACTCTTTGCCCATTTTGTGTTCTCAGTGCCCTTGTCAAAGACTAGTTGACTGTATATGTGTAGGTTTGTTTTGGGGCTCTCTATTTTGTACCATTGGTCTGCCTGCATGTTTTTATGCCAGTACCATGCTGTTTTGATTACCATAGCTTTGTAAAATAGTTTGAAATCAGGAAATGTGATACCCACAGCTTTGTTCTTTTTTAAGATTGCTTTGGCTATTTGTGGCCTTTTGTGAGTCCATACAAATTTTAGAATAGTTTTCTTTTTTGTTTCTGCGAAATATGACTTTAGAATTTTGATAGTGATTGCATTGAATCTATGGATGGCTTTGAGTAGCATGGACATTTTAACAACATTAATTCTTCTAATTCATGAACTTGGGATATTTTCTATTTGTTTGTATTCTTCAATTTCTTTTTATCAATGTCTTATAAATATTTTCAGTGAATAGGTTTTTCATCACCTTGGTCAAATTTATTCCTAAGTATTTTACTGTTCTTATACTTCTATAAATGAGATTGCATTGTTAATAACTCATTGTTAGTGTGCAGAAACATAATTGATTTCTGCATGTCGATTTTGTATCCTGAAAGTTTATTAAATTTGTTTATTATCTGTAGCAGTTTTTTGGTGGAGTCTTTTGGGTTTTCTATATATAAGATCATGCCATCTGCAAACAGATAATTTTACTTCTTCCTTTCCATTTTGACTGCCCTTCCTTCCTTCCTTCCTTCCTTCTTTCCTTCCTTCCTTCCTCCCTTCCTTCCCTCCTTCCTTCCTTTCCTTCTTCCTTCTTTCTTTCTTTCTTTCCTTCCTTCCTTCCTTCCTTCCTTTGCCTAATTGCTATATCTGGGACTTCTAGTACTATGTCAAATGGAAGTGGTGGGAGTGGGCATCCTTGCATTTTTCCTGATTTTAGAAAAAAGGTTTTTAACTTTTCGCTTTTATCTTGTTAGCTATGGGCTTATCATGAATGACCTTTACTATGTTGATGTACATTCCTTCTATAACAAATTTGTTGAGATTTTTTTTATCATGAGAGGATGTTGAATTTTGTCAAATGCTTTTTCTGTATCTATTGAGATGATTATATGATTTTATATAATGAGATGAATTTTCTTAATGTGGTGTATCAATTTAATGATCTATGTATGTTGAAATATTCCTGCATCTCAAGGATAAATCCCACTTGATTTCAGAATATGATCTTCTTAATATGCTATTGAATTTGGTTTGCTAGCATTTTGTTGAGGATTTTTGCATCTATGTTCATTCAGGGCTATTGGCCCATAATTTTATTTTTCTTACAATGTCCTTGTCTAGTTTTGGTATCAGGATAATGTTGGTCTCATAAAATGAGTTTGGATGTATTCTTTACTCTTCAATTTTTTGGAAGAGTTTGGAAAAGATTGTTGTTAATTCTTCTTTAAATATTTGGTAGAATTCTTCAGTGAAGCCATCTTGTCCTGGTCTTTTATTTTTTGGGAAGTTCTTTGTTACCAATTCAATCTTCTTACTTGTTATTGGTCTGTTCAGATTTTCTATTATTTCATGTAAGTTGTATATCTTTAGTAATTTTTCCATTTCTTATAAGTTGTCCAAATTATTGGTATATAATTGTTCATAGTAGTCTCTTATGATTCATTGTATTTTTGTGCTATCAGTTGTAATGTCTCGTCTTTCATTTATNGCTCCCTGCTGAGCAGAGAGCCAGATATGGGCCTCGATCCCAGGACTCTGAGATCATGACCTGAGCTGAAGGCAGAGGCTTTAACCCACTGAGCCACCCAGGCGCCCTCGTCTTTCATTTATAATTTCATTTATTTGATTCATCTTTTTTCTTAGTCTAGCTAAAGGTTTGTCAATTTTGTTTATCTTTTCACAAAACCAACTCTTAGCTTTTTTGTTATTCTTTTGTTTTTCTAGCCTCTATTTCATTTAGTTCAGCTCTAAACTTTATTATTTCCTTCTTTCTGCTATCATTGGATTTCTTTGTTCTTTTTTCTTTTTAGTTCCTAGATATGTAATCTTAGATCAAGCTTAGATTCCTTATTTGAGATCTCTTTTTAAATTGAGGTATGATTGACATGTTACATTGTATTAATTTCAGATGTTCAATATAATGATTCAATATTTGTATACACTGTGAAATGACCATTTCAGTAGGTCTGACTTCCCCATCAGCATATAAAGTACATAATATGCAATACAATATTGTTAAATATAGTGACCATGTGGTACATACTATCCCCATGACTTATTTAACTTATGATCTGAAGTTTGTACCTCTTGACTCCTTCTCCTATTTGCCCACCCCATGACCCTCATCCCCTCTTACAACCACCAATTCGTTCTGCATCTGTGGGCTTTGTTTTATTTTGTTTTTTAGATTCCACATATAACTGAAATCCTATGGTATTTGTCTCTCTGTGTCTGAATTATTTCACTTGGAATAATACCCTCAAGGTCCATCCATGTTGTTGCAAATGGCAAGATTTTATTCTTTTCTATGGCTAAGTAGTATTCCATGGCATATATGCACCATATATTCTTAACCTATTCATCCATCAATGGATACTTTTGTTATTTCCATATCTTGATGATTGTAAATAATGCTGCAATGAATATGAGAGTGCGTACATATCTCTTTGAATTAGTGTTTTATTTTCTTTGGATAAATACCCAGAAGTAGAATTGCTAGGTCATATGGCCTTACAACTGAGTTGAGTCTCTGGTAGACAGCTTATAGATGGATCTTGTTTCTGTTGTTGGTGGTGGTGTTGCCATGTCTTTCGACTGCAGAATTTAGTCTACATACATTTAGATTAATTATAAATTTGTAAGTATACACTTATTGTCATGTATTAATTGTTGAGATATACTTGTAATGCTTCAAGCTTCCCTCTTAGAACTGCTTTTGTTGCATTCCATTGATTTTGATGAGGTATTGACCAAAGTTCTTTTTTGTATTTTGTAAACTGTATTGTTTTTTAAACTTTAATTTCTAATTAGTCATTGCTAATGTATACAAATAAAATATTATATCCCAAAACCTTGTTAAGTTCACTTATTGGTTCTAATAATTCTTTTTGTTATTTTAAATTTCTGAAGGATTTTCTATATAATCCTTTTGTTTGCAAATAGAGGCAACTTTTCTTTTCCAGTTTGGAGACCTCTTATTTCTTTTATTTACCATATTGAACTGGCTTAAATTTCCAGTATAATGTTGAATAGATAGTAAGGGGGGGCATCACTGCCTTTTTCCTCGTCTTAGAGAGAAAGCTTTCAGTGTTTCTCCATTAAGTATGATATTAGATGTTTTCTGTAGAACTATGTTTTCAACTTGTGAAAGTTCCCTTTGAGTCCCTCTCTGCTAAGAGTTTTTAGCAGATATGCTTATTTAATCTTTGTCAAATGTTCTTTCTAAATTTGTTGAGATGATCTATGATTTCTACTTTTTAGTCTGTTAATGTGGTAAATTACATTGATTGATATGTGAATGTTAAATCACATAAAACACAAAAAATGTTTTCCTTGAGTGAACCCTATTTGGTCATGTTTTATTATCTTTTTATGTATTATTGGAATTAATTTATTAAATTTTTATTAAAATTTTGTTTAGAATTTTTTTTTTAAGATTTTATTTATTTATTTGAAAGAGAGAGAGCACAAGCGGGGTTAGGGGAGGGGCAGAGAGGGAGAAACAGACTCTCTGTCGAGCAAGGAGCCTGACACGGGGCTCTGTCCCAGGACCCTGGGACCCTGGGAACGTGACCCAAGCCAAAGGCAGACACTTAATAGACTGATACACCTAGGTGTCCCTTATTTAGAATTTTTGCATCTATGTGCATGTAGGATATTGATTTATGGATTTCTTTTATTATAATGTCAGTCTGGGTTTCATGCCAGAGAACTTCTGGACTCATGCAATAGGGAAGTGTTATCTCCTATTCAATTTTGTGGAAGAGTTTCTGTAGAGTTGATACCATTTTTTTCTTAAGTGCTTGGTTGAATTCTTCAGCAAAACCATCTGAGCCTGAACCTCTTGTTGATTTGTTTGTGGGACGTTTTTAACTACAATTTCAATTTATTTAATAGGCTATTTAGGTTAGTATTTCTTCTTGAATAAATTTGGGTAGTTTGTATCTTTAAAGAAATATGTTCATTTCATCTAAATTGTCATATGTTGGCATAGTGTTCTTAATATATTCTTATTTTCCTTTAATATCTGTAGAATGTATAATGATGTCATTGCTACCATTCCTGATATTGGTAATTTGTGTCTTCTCCCTTTCTTTCTCCTGATTAGGCCAGCTAGCAATTTATCAATTTTATTTATCATTTTAAAGGAGCAGCATTTGTTTTTATTAATATTTTCATTGATTTTCTGTATTTTATCCCATTGATTTCTAGGTTTTTTTCTTATTATTTCATCCTTCTACCTTGATATTTATTTGTCCTTTTGTTTCTAGCTTTCTTTCTTCCTTTCTTTTAGCTCTTCTATATCCTTACTTTCTGTTTAATGCTTCTATNATTTCTAGTTTTTTTTCTTATTATTTCATCCTTCTACCTTGATATTTATTTGTCCTTTTGTTTCTAGCTTTCTTTCTTCCTTTCTTTTAGCTCTTCTATATCCTTACTTTCTGTTTAATGCTTCTATCAATTATTGAGATTGTTGAAATCTATGACTATAATTGTGAATTTGTCCTTTTTTATTACAGTCATATCATTTTTTGTTTCATGTGTTTCGATGTTCTGGTATTATGTCCTCATTATGAATTGATCTTTTTGTCATGAAATAATTTGCATCTTTGATGATATTCCATGCTTTGAAATCTACTTTGTTCTATATAATACAGGTGTTTTGTCTTTTGATTTCTGTTAACTTAGTCTATCTTTGCTTATTCTTTTAATTTTAATCAATTTGTGTTTTTGTTTAATTTTTTGATAGATAATATACAGAATTGAATATTACTTCTTATTTTTTGAATTTGATCTGATAACCACTGTGTTTAACTCATGTTTGTAGGGCATTAACAGTTTAAAGTGCTTATTGGTATAGTGGAGTTTAAATCTTGGTATTCGTTTTCTATTTGTTCTATCTTTTCCTGATTCTCCTTTTCATCTTTTATTATGTTTTCTTTTATATCAGTTGAATATTTTATTGTTCCATTTTATTTTTGTTGTTGTTTTATTAGGAAGAACTCTTTGTTGTGTTAGTTTAGTGGTTGCTTTGGTGTTTGTAGTAAACATCTTTAAAGATTTTATTTATTTACTTGACACACAGAGAGAAATTACAAGCAGGCAGAGAGGCAGGCAGAGAGACAGGGAGAGGAGGAAGCAGGCTCCCTGCTGAGCAGAGAGCCCGATGCGGGCCTCGATCCCAGGACGCTGAGATCATGGCCTGAGCCGAAAGCAGAGGCTTTAACCCACAGAGCCACCCAGGCGCCCTGTAGTAAACATCTTTAATTCATCACATTCTAACTTCTAGTGGTATTATACTGCTTTATATACTATATAAAACCCTTACCACACCATACTCCCAATTTACCCTCCCAGGTTTCTGTCATTATTGTCATATATTTTATTTCTATATATGTTACAAACTCCACAATATGTTATTGCTTTATATAGTCAGTTATCTTTAAAGACACATAGCTAATAACAAAAATATTTTTAAAACTTGCAGTTGCCATTTTTGGTGCTCTTTGTTACTTTGTGTAGATTCTGATTTCCATCCGATATTATTTTTCTTCTGGCTGATAGCTTTTCTGTATTATTTCTTGTATTTCAGCTGTTTTAGTGATGAATTCTTTTAGCTTTTGCGTATTTGAAAAATGTCTTTATTTTACTTTTGTTTTTGAAAAATATATTTTCTGGATAAAGGATTTGAGGTTGACAGATTTTTTTTTCTCTTGGAACTTTAAAGATATTTCTCCACTATATTCTGGGTTGACTGTTTCAGATATGAAATCTGATGTCATCCTTGTCTTAGTTTCTTTGTATGTAATATATTTTTTCCCTCTGGTTACTCTCAAGACTTTTCTATTACAAAGATTTTAAGTGATTTGGTTATGACATATTTTAGTATAGTTTTATTTATGGTTCTTGATCTTAGGGTTCATTGAGCTTCTTGGATATGTAGGTTTATATATTTCATTAAATATGGATTATGCTATATTTTGGCTATTATGTCTTCAAATTATCCAGAATTGCCAGATTATATGATAGTTCTATTTTTAATTTTTGGAGGAAACTTCATACTGTTTCCTATAGTGGCTCAACCAATTTACATCCTCACCAAGAGTGCACCAGGGTTCCATTTTCAACAACATTTGCTGCCTTTGTGTCTCGTGTCACATTTTTACATACAAATGCACCCTGATATTGATAACAGCATTATCAATAGTAGCCAAACTATGGACACAGATTAGTTATAATCCTTGTTTCACAACATTTTCATCAACAGTTCATTCATGGCCACCTTTTATTTATGTATTTGTTCTTCTGCTTTGAAATAGTAATAATGATAATAATAAAGTGAACTACCACCCAACTTGAAAGAGAGGACCTTGACAATAACTTACCTCTACACACTGGCTCTTTTATTAATATTCTTTCAATTCCTACTGCCACTACACAACTTACAAATGTAGATATCTCAGGTTTGAGCTATTTAATTTGCCTCATAATTGACTCATATCCAATTTTTAAAAAGGATTTATTTATTTATTTTAAGGAGAGAGAGAGAAAAAGAGTGTGAGCACAGGTGGGGGGAGGGGAAAAGGGAGAGGGAGAGAGAATCTTAAGCAGATTCTCTGCTGAGCTTGGAGCCCAACAGGGGCTGGATCTCATGACCCTGAGACCATGACCTGAGCCAAAATCAAGAGCTGGAAGCTTAACTGACTGAGCCACCCACACACCCTGACTCATCCAATTTTTTTTTTCCTTCAGTCCATTCTAAACATGTCTTCATATTTGATTGATATTATTAAAATACAACTCTCTTTACATCATTATCTTGTTCAAATCTCATTCTTTGCCCAGGATTTCTTAGTGGACCTTTGAAGATATCTAAGATTTGATCTTAATCTTTACTCTAATTATATCTCATAGTGTTTTTGTACACTGTGTGCTCTAGATGAACCAAAGTGTTTGTACTTCTCAGGCAATTCCCTACTTCCATTTTTGTTTTAAAGATTTTATTTATTTGTCATAGAAAGAGAGGGAAAAAGCAGGGGGAGCAGCAGGCAGAGGGAGAAGCATGTTCCCCTCTGAGCAAGAAGTCCAATGGCAGACTCGATCCCAGGACCCTGGAACCATGACCTGAGCTGAAGGCAGATGCTTAACTGACTGAGCCACTCAGGCATCCCAAACTCCTTCATATTTTTGTCCTTAGCACCTCAAGCCATTATCTTTGTTCTGAAGCCAATCTCTGATCATTTAGTTGTGTCTTTCATGAAGTTTTTCTTGATTCTCCCAGCTAGAAGTAAACACTGAATTACATGAGTCACTCACATACTTGTGTCTATCACATGGTTCTTATTGCCTACTAACTCAGGCTACAACAATTTGTATTCTTATTTTATTTCCATTAATGGATTGTAAGCTCTTAAGGGATGGGGATTATTTTAAATTTATGTTTGTATTTCTCATCAGCGCAATCATTTACTTTGGTTTTCCCTTCTTGTGGGAAGGATGGATGTCCATTAACCTCAGGTGTTTAGCAACAACCAGTTACTTCTGTCTTTTATTCTCAAAGCCTTTTTTCCTTTGCTGTTCATGACTCACTGCTTCTCCCTGTCTATATATTGACTACATGGGTGGTGGAAGTNACTTGTGGGAAGGATGGATGTCCATTAACCTCAGGTGTTTAGCAACAACCAGTTACTTCTTTCTGTCTTTTATTCTCAAAGCCTTTTTTCTTTTGCTGTTCATGACTCACTGCTTCTCCCTGTCTATATATTGACTACATGGGTGGTGGAAGTTTAGTAAGGGTGGGAGGAGTCAAGATAAGAGAAGGAGGAAAGGAAGTACCCAATAAATACAGCTCTGTCATAGTCTCTAAGAGATGGATCTACAAGGAAGTGATGTAAGCACCTTGACAGGTAAGAATGTGACAATATCACTTATTTCAAGGGTAGGGAGTGGCTGGAATGGAAATCAGATCAAGAAAAACAAGATGGGGAGGAGCTCCAATTTCATATCGTGCCTCGTGCTATTTCTGGAGTGTCCTAGTTGACTAGTCATTCCCACTACATTAAGGGCACCTGGGTGGCTCAGTTGGTTAAGCGACTGCCTTCGGCTCAGGTCATGATCCTGGAGTTCCGGGATCAAGTCCCACATCTGGCTCCCAGCTCCATGGGGAGTCTGTTTCTCCCTCTGACCTTCTCCCCTCTCATGCTCTCTCTCTCAAATAAATAAATAAAGCCTTTAAAAAATTTTTCATTCCCACTACATTAAATAATAATACCTTGTTCTTGAATAGCACATTATAATGTAGTTCACATTGCTGTTATTTTAAAGATGAGGAAAGGGGCTCCTGGGTCAGTTAAGCGTCTGCCTTGGGCTCAGGTCATGATCCCAGGGTCCCGGGGTCCAGCTGGCATCTCTCCCTCTGCTGCTCTCCCTGCTTGTGCACTTACTTTTCTCTGTCAAATAAAAATAAATAAATAAATAAATAAATAAATAAATAAATAAATAAATAAATAAAATCTTAAAAAAAAAAAAAGAAAAAAATGAGTGCTGGGAGCCGCACTGGATGAGGAAAAAATTGATGCTATTTCTTAATTATTTTATTTTATTTTACTTTACTATTTTNTGAGTGCTGGGAGCCGCATTGGATGAGGAAAAAATTGATGCTATTTCTTAATTATTTTATTTTATTTTACTTTACTATTTTATTTTATTTTATATTTTTATTTTTATTTTATTTACTGTTGCACAAGTCAGTAGTACTTTTCTCCTAGCCTGAAAGAATGTAGGGACTTTTGAGAGGCAGAAGAGGGATGACATCTCTAAATGCGTCTGAATGGGAACGTTGATAGAGGGAACTCTCCCCGTTTGACTGGTGCTGTCCTAACCAACCATCCACTTTCACGCACTGAAATGCAGTCCCTAAGGTTCTTTAACATTTCTTTTATAATCGGTTTCCTTGCTTCTTTCAGGGCCCCAAACGCCACTGCCCTTTTGGTGCTCTTGGCTTCCTGGACTGCAGTTTGGGTCAGGGTCCTCTCCTTGCCAGTCTCCATGTTCGGAGCCCCCAAGCGGTGGCAGACAAACTACGCCTATTTCATTGTGTGAATTCTAGTTTTCTCAGGTCGATTTCAGTGAAGTTGCTAAGAAGGACCAGGTCTTTCACACATTTATTCCTCAGAAAATGCCCTTCATGAAAACACTGTAGAGTCATAATTCCATTTGCTCTCTAATAATTTGTACATCGTGTGACCTACCACATGCTGTTTTTGCAGCTTTACACCTTCAGTGGAAACTTGCTGGATAAAGCCCTGAGGAAAGAGGGAGGGAAGGAGCGACGACCGACCAACCAACCGGGAGGAGGAAAGGAGGGAGCAAGGGAGAGTGGGAGGGAAGAAGAGAGAAAGGGTGGGGGAGAGAGAGAGAGAAAGAGAACATCAGAGGGCATGGTGGGGGAGCTTTATTTTTAGCTTGACTCCTAAATCAGGGCAGACAAGAAACAACTGCAAATGTACATGACGTTGATGTCTAGGTGACGAGTCCTGTCAATGTTACTAAGTTGTTCAGGGTTTCCGTGGGGTTGCTTTTAAAATATAACCTACAGGTTGAATGTATTTATGAAAAATTCCAGGAAAAAAGTTACTCCCAATGACTTTTTTTGTTGTGGTGGTGATGAGGGGTGTGTGTTATTGATCTTATAATAGAAATAATGACTTTAAACCAGGTTTTCTAAGAAAATTAATGACTGCCCCAAGTTAATGGCCTTCAGCCAATCTCCCAGTCAGCCATTAATCCCCAGGAAATGCCCTGGGCCTTGATCATTATTGCGTAAATACTACAAAAGTGGGTAGAGTTCTCTTGTCACATGGGAAGCATACATTGCCCTTTTTGTCTCTTGGACTCCTTTTATGGTAGTAAGAATAACCTATTAGGGAGGAAAACTAATAATTTTGTTACCAATGCAAGTAAATAGTCTAGTTTAAACAAAATTATTAAATAAAATGTTAAACAACTCCAGCTCTGTATGTTTGAGGAAGAAGTAATGGAAGACTCCAAGCTCAGAATTCTTAGATAGCTGTAGTTAGAGCCACGAGGGATGTAAAATATAGAGCCAAATACTGAATTGAGAATAATACAATTGCTGTCATATTAGATATTTCAAGTTAAAATCAGGGCTAAAGTAATACGTAATTGACTTCTTTAATGGTTGCAAACAAAAGATGGTACTGAAATTTACTTTAAAAATTAAGACCTTATATTCTAATAAAAATATCTTGAGGAACTACATTTTATTAGTTTTCAAATAAATATCATGATGGATGGGGATATTTTTCTTATCTTAAAATATCAAAGGACTTTCATAGTCTTTTTCGTGGCTTATTTTGCATTCCAGGATCTTCAAGAAGGCAAAAAGTAAAATGAAAAACATGTGTGGGAAATTAGTATAGCCGTTGCCCTTGACTGCCAAAGGAGATGTCACTGAGGTAAAAAGGCCTTTGAGGGAATTCTCCTATTTTGAACAGAGATGTCCGTGCATATTGTTATGCCATGACCCAAATTCGGGTGGAGAAGTTTACATGGAGTTTCTCAATAAACATTTTCAGATGAATAAATGTACCTTGAATGTCTTAAAATGTTGTCAGTTCTATCTCAGCAATGATGGAAAAAAAACCAAATTAAAAAAAACCCCTCCTTGGCCTAAGAGTTTTTTGTATGTTTGGAAGATGAACACTTCTTAAATTTTTTAAAGTTTATTTGTTTATTTATTTTAGTAATCTTTACACCAACATGGGGCTCGAACTCATGACCCCGAGATCAAGAGTCATGTGCTCTTCTGAGTGAGCGAGCCAGGCACCCCAGCTTAGCTCTTTATGTTTAATACATGTTGTGTGTGTTTTCTCCTACATTGGCATTTATCTTTTTTCTCTTACATTTTTTTCTTTTTCTAAATGACTATCCATTTATCACAATACTATGAAGAAGTCCGGCTTATCCTCACAGGTGTGAAAGGCTATCTCAATTGTATTCTAAATTTCCATATGTAGTTGTATTTATTTTTAAACTTTCTTTTCTGTTGTATTTGTCTGGCTGTTTATTTTTTGATATGTAGGAGAGCTAATGACTTCCCCCTTGCCTTTTCTTGCAGTAGCTAATAAGTTTTGTTGCAGTAGCTAATAAGCCTGATATTGTATTAAATAGTTAAAAAGAACAGGACGCATTTTTGTCTTATTCTGGATCTTAGTGGAAACACTTCTAATGTTTGCCTAATCAATAATATGCTGGATTTAGAATTGAGGTTAATTTATCTTATCAATTTATTTTATTTATTTATTTTTTTAAAGATTTTTATTTATTCATTTGACACAGAGAGAGAGATTACAAGTAGGCAGAGAGGCAGGCAGAGAGNTTATCAGAAATGAATTTTGAATTTAGTTGCATTTTTTCAATGTCCTTGATGCTAGTCAAATAATGTTTAAAAATATTTTAAGATGGTGATCATAGTAATGAATTTCTTAATATCGAATTACTCTTACATTCATGTAATCAACTTGGTCATGAATATATTATTTTTTTAAATATGCTGTTGGATTTTACTGCCTAATATTTTACTTAAGATTTTTTGCGGTATTACAAAGTAAGATTGGTTTCTGTTTTTCTTTACTATACTATTTTATCAGGCTTATGTGCTGATACTTTTTTATAATAACATTTTTGGAAATGTCTATGTTTAGAAAAATTTGTGTAGTTTTGGATCACCTAGTCTTTAAAAGTTTGGCTGAACTCCCCTGTGAAACTATCTGCACATGGTAATGTTCGAGGGCAAGTTCTCCACTTCTTTGAAATTTAACCTAAGTTTTTTATATATAAAGAAATCTGGATCTGGATCTGTAATAGAAGAACAATGGCCTCCCAAATATCCGTGCCCTAATCCCCAGAACCTGTGGTTATGTTATGTTGCATGGGAGGAAGGACTCTGCAGGTGTGATTAAGGGTAGGGCCCTCTCCATGGGGAGATTATCCCGAACTGCTTATTCTTTGGAGACTTTAAAAGTGAATAACTTTTTCTCATGTGTCAGAGAGACACAATATGAGAGAAACTTGACCTGCATCACTGTTGCTGGCTTTGAAGATGGCATAACGGACCATGAGCCCAGGAATATAGGTGGCTTCTGGAAGCAGGGAAAAAGCCCTCAACAGACAGCCAGTAAGAAAACAGGGACCTTGGTCATACACCCCCAAGGAAACAAATTCTAGCAACATAGGAAGGAGCCAGCAACAAATTCTCTCCTAGAACCTCCATGAAAGGACATAGCCTGCAGACACCTTGATTTTAGTTCAGTGAGAGCCATATTGCATTTCTGACCTAAGAACTATGAAATAATAAATAAGTGGTGTTTTAAGCCACTAAGTTGATGGTAACTTTTTATGGCAATGATAGAAAACTAATACTTATCTGGACAGAGAAAGTCAAACTTGATAAATGTATTTTATACAGAATGAACTGTTTTAGCTAGGTTTTCACATTTATTTTCATAGAATTACACAATATGGACTCATGATTTTCCAAATTTTCTCAATTTCTTTCTCCTTTCTTATTTGTTATTTTGTGTATTTGTATTTCTTTTCCTTTGGGCGGGGGGTGTTGGCAGAGCCATCTGAGGTTTTAGTTGGGAAAAGGCACTTTTAGTTGGGGGCATGGGGTAGAGGGGTACCCAGGGCAATCGGCTCCCCCAAAGGGTAGGCTGAGGACTAGGGCTGAGCCTCAGGTGGGTCTCCTGTTCCTGAGGCTCCCCTGCACAGCTCCTTCCCCACAGGCTCTACCGTAGTCGTAGGAGTGAGCAGGCTGGGAGGGACCACAGTGGCTACTCATGTGGACAGGACATCAGACAGCTTGGACACCCGCTTCCCGTTGCTGGCCTCGATCATCTTCACAGCCACGGCCTTGGAGGAACTGACACAGCTAAAGGAACTGGCACTCCTGCTAGAGCTGAAACTGGACTGGAAGGAGCTCAGACCGCCACTGAGGTCAGGCTCATGAAGACTCTGTAGACTGAGCTCAGCCCACCTGAATAGCCACTGTTGGTCTTAGCATGGATATTCAGATTCTGCATCCCAGACTCCAGCTGGGTCTTCTTGTCCTTTAGCAGCTGGCAGTAGGTGGCAATCTCAATGTCCAGGGCCAGCTCGATGTTCACGAGCTCCCGGTACTCATACAGCCGCCATACCATGTCCTGCTTGGTTCACTGCAGGGCACTTCTGGATCAGCTACCTTGGCATTGGCGTCCATAACAGTTGGTTCCTGGCTCTGCTTATCATCAGTGGTGGCAACCTGCAGTGAAGACATCTGGCCTTTGAGGCCCTTGATCTCAGCCTGGAGTCAGCTGATCTTCTGGTTCATCACAGAAATGTCCATCTTCGTGCTACCGAGGTCATCCCCATGCTTCCCAGCCAATACCTGCAGCTCCTGTACTTGATTCTGGTACGTGGTCTCAGCCTTTAACCCAACTGCAGCTGGTGATGTCCTTGACCTCGGCAATGATGCTGTCCAGGTTCAGGGAGCAGCTGTTGTCCACAGACAGCAATATGGTTGTGTGCAAGATGTTGGACGGCAGCTCACGGATCCCTTCATAAGCTGCCTTAAGAAGTTGATCTTGTCTGTCAGCCCTTCCCGGCAGGATTCCAGCTCTACTTTGTTCATGTAAACTTCGTCCACATCCTTCTTGATGAGGACAAATTCATCCTCCATGTCTGTATGCTCGTTGGTCTCCTCCTTGAACTTATTTTTGAGGTCCTCCACCACCTCCTGCCTATTACCAACCTCCACCACCAGCTTCTGCTTCTCCTGACCCAATGTGTTGAGTCGCCGCCAAAGCTTGTTGATGGAGCTCTGGAACGTGTTGTCCATGTTGCTCCCAGTGGTGTCCTGCTGCTGTCGGAGGTTCTACTTGCTCTCCAGAATTTTGTTCTGCTGCTCCAGGTGCCGCACCTTGTGGATGGAGGGAAACTTGCTGAGGGTCTTGATCTGTTCCTTCACCTGGGTGTTGCACAGCCTGGATGCTGGGGTCTGCCTCCAGCTTGAGGAGGCGCAGCAGGCTCTGGTTCACTGAGACAGCTGTGATGCCCCCCATCCCCCTGGCCCTGCTGTAGCCCCTGACCATACTCATGCTGGTGTCCAGACCACCCCAGAAGCTGCTGCTGCTGCTCACCTGGGTGAAGGCTGGGGAGCTGATGTGGGCTCTGCGTGTCTTGGGGTGCGAGTAGCTGCTGAAGGCCGTGGGGCAGGAGGTGAACACCACGTAGGACTTCTGGGTCATCCTGATGGACATGGTGGAGGCTGGAGTGGAGGCGAGAAGGCTGAACCTGACAAAGGTTTGAGAAGGAGCCAAGAAGCTACTTCTAGATGGGGTCTCTTTTTCTTTGATTAAATTAGCTATATTTTGGGGTGTAGCTACTTTTAAGTCATCTGAAACAGCAGTCATGGATGAGAAGGCAAAAGGCCCTATCTTTATCTAGTCTTTGCTGCTAGACTTGCCCCATCCTCAGTGATGTTTTCAAGAGGACTGGGTCAGTCTTATCTCCTGCTAAATCTGCCTTTACAGAAATATCTTATAATTCTCTCGAAGTAGTCTCTACCACTGGACTCCTAAACCTGGCAAGGAAAAGCCAGTTCTCACCAATATTTTGAGAGCTTTTTCCCCAGTTGGACTCTCTCATAGGCTCTATCTGCATGGGATTTGTATTGTAAGATATGATAGTCTACAGCTAATCTAATAGCACAGTTAATCACATAATCAACCATGGTGTAACAAGGATCCCCAGCTTTCTGTCATGCCGTATCTATTTTCTTGCTGATCACCAACTGACCACAAAATTAGTATTTCATAGCTTAAGTTGTGTTAAGGTAGCTCCATGTCTAGGTACCCAACTCTGTAGTTGTATATTATCTGTTAACAGTATAACAAATAAGATAACAGTGACTTTGAAGAAATGCAAGTGTATTTGTCTCTCATAATAATTCAAACAAAAGCAGTCCAACGTTATGATATGATAACTTTATTATCTTTTCTTACTCTGTAATAGTCCCTTGTACTTGCTCGGGTCTGTGTGGTGGCATACAGCTTACATTACTACTTCTAGGTTCCGAGGATTGCACACTTCACTTCTCTTATATTCAGTTGGCAGAATCAGGCACATTCCTGCATTCCTATCTGTAAGGGAGAATGCAAAATACACTGTTTATTCTTAGTGCCAGCTTGTCCAGATGATACACAAAGAGAATCTCATAACGGCAAAAGGGGAGAATGGAGAGTGAGGTCTATTGGTGGAATATGGCATATCCTTTTTCTCGTGATTTTTCACCCATTTTTTCCTTTAAGAAGTGAGGATATTTTTTTTAATTTCAAGGCTTAAATATTTCCCCCATAGTAAGTACTTCTATTGAGAGAAATTTAAACTAGTGTGTTCTTTATATAGTTTTTAGGTTTTTTTCTCTCCAATGAAAATAGCCCTTTCATCATATATTTTATATATAATAGTAATCACTGTTTAAAAAAAATTAGCCAATGAAAGAGAAAAGAAATATCATCCAAGATTTTTGCACATTGAGGAAAAATACCATCAAGGTTTTGATGACTACTCTTGCACGTACCATTTTTAGAATCATACACAGACACTCCTTTTCCCAAAGAATTTTTCCAAAGATGGTCATAGAATAATTCCACTTTTACTTTATAAGTTCTTAAAAAATGCAATTTTGTTTTTTGTTCATTGCCTCTTCTTCTACCAACTGAATTACCATAGGTATCAGTGTTACCAACTTGCTAGGTATCTTGGCTAACTGTAACTTATGGTCATATGATTATATACATTTGCATATTTACATATATTCACACACAATTATAGTTGTATATATATATTCAAATATTTTCAGCGTTGTTTGGTTTAGAAAAGTGGCATAATATATAAATATTTCTCTGCCTCTTACCTTTCTCACTTAACAACATATTGTGGAAATCTTTTTAATCATTGATTATAGATTGATAAAATTCCTTATAATTGCTGCATGTTATCTCATAGTATGGTTTTGCCACAACTTATGAAAAATGTTTACCCATTAGTAGACATTCAATTTTTCCCCCCCATTTTTTTATTCCTGCCTTAAAAAATCTGCATTAACTATCCTTATACTTGTATCTTATTTCTATGGGATAGATTACGAGTAACAGAGATGTTGATTTGAAGGGTGTATTTATTTTCTATTTGAGCAGATATTACCAGACTGCTTTTCCAAAAGGCCATAACAATTCACCCTTCCTCCAGTATACTTCCTTATGTCTCCATCAGCAATAGATGTCCAGTTTTAAGTCCTACCAATATCAATATGTTATCTATTGCTACCCTAAATTTTCATTTTGTAATCATTGAGATTGTGTGCATATATGTATTTTTTTATTGTGTATATTGTATATCTATATTTATTTAATTAAAAAGGAGACACAGCCTCATTTTAAGTTGTCCTTGGAAATTCAAAGTATGTGACTGCTGTTGCTATATGTAATTGATGGGTATATCATGGATGTCAAAATCAAATACATGCATTTGATTGTAATAGATAGTTTTTCCCTGGCGGTATTGTTTCTCTTAAATCTTTAGGAGTCTGTAGGCTGCTATATAAATGGTGTGAGTGCTAGGTGAATTTTTTTAATGTAAAGATATACAAAATTGTAGCTACTCGTTTCTATGGGATAGAGACAGAAACTGTGAAATAAATTTGGTTGTTCTGGTGGTATTTTAAACAGGCAAAAAAAGTTAAACTGTCTATAAAGACACTGCATTTATAAGTTTTATTATTAAATCCACCACTGCTTTGCTGACTAATAAAATGGAAAACGTGTGCTTTTATAGGTTTATAAAAAGGCAAGCTATAGTTTCATGAAAAATATCTTGCACCGATTGAATACAGGTGGCTACTTGTTTAGACTTTGAAGATGTAAAGACTTAGTATAGATGTCTGAAAAAGGTAATATGGCACAATAAAAAAAAAATCTTCCTTTCTTGGCTCATCAATCCTTTGGGTATTCCATGTCAAATAAACGCTACAACAATTTATAGTAAAAGTACACAGTGGAAGTGCCAACGTTAACACTCCTTAGGACTGGATACTTGCCAGATTTTTCACACCAATATTTAATGTGAACTAAAATGTCTTTTGCATTGGAAGTGTGAGAAGGCTCTTGCTTTCCTATATTTGGCAACATGCTTATGTGAAGTATAAAGTCAAATGCCCGTGATGTTCTCTTTATTTCAACCATGATAAATCGTGTTCATTTGTTTAAGTGCATGTGACAGCTTTAGTGTTCCAACTATAAATTTTGGTTAACTTCTATTGACATGCTGTATTAAACTTAAGAAAAACAAATTACACTTCACCCGTTTTAATTGACTAAATGTGTCAAAAACACAGTAAGTATAACACAAAAGGTCGGAGCCTTCGTCTACACTGTAATGGGTGTCGTGGCAGGGATCCAACTTTTCTCGTACATTTCATTTTTCATGAAGTTTTAGGACAAGGCATACGTTTAACATTCACTTCCACTTCTCATTTGTACTTCAAAGTTTATCATAGGCTGTGTGACTACCAAGAACACTTTTCTTTCGTGCTATTTAAAGCTCTCTCTGCATTGACGTGTGTGCCCGGAGGATACTGACGTTCTCCTGTAAACAAGGCCCTGGGAATGGACTTTGGCATCCTGAGGGACGCGGAGCTGATTTATAGCACAGCCACAGGTCACTGCAACACTCGCTGGAAAAGACCTGGTTTACATATCTAGTCCCCGCTTCTATGACCAAGCATGCAACCGTAGGGTCAGGCGCCAGATTAAACTTGGCATCCTGAATTCCCTGGAGATCAGATGAAAGTTACCAGTTTTAATTCTTTTGCTCTATGGTCCATCGTTTCTATCAATCTTTATTCTTTCAGTAATTTATTAGTCAGATGCCAGATGATTAAATACCATGAAGTAATGGTAATTAAACTCTTTCTCACCTGCTGCCACCACCCTCTCTTTTTTTCTAGTTACCTCTTGGAGTGGTATCTTTTCAGCTCCTGTTGCAAAATTACCTCCTTTGCAGGGGTTCAAATATCAGTTTCCAGTGTGAATTTATGTCTGGAAAAAACTCAAAATGGGACAGGTGTTTGCAAAGTCTTCCGTTGCATATTGGAGAAAACAGAGATTCTAAATCTTAACGTTTATGCCATTTTCATCACTATTCGTTAGCGTCTCATTCTTTAGTACACGCGTTACCACCAAGAAACCATGTTTTATGTCGGCAATAATAGGAAACTGTCTATTTGTTCTGCTCTGATCAATTTAGGGGTGGAAAAAATACCAGTCGTCCTTATCCAAGAACCTCAGAGACTGCCCGATGGAGACCAATAAATGGAGACCAATCGCTATTATCATGAAAATTCCCTGAGAGTGAGTCTGGTTCTAAATTACAGTGGGCAAACTTTCCGTGAAGGACCAGAGCAGAAAACTTTTAAGCCCTGAAGCCCATGTGATTGATCCCTGTCACAACTACTCAGTCTTGCCTTTGACAGCATAGCCATCAATATTCTGTAAATGAATGAATGTGGCTATGTTCTAGTAAAGGTTTATGGACAATGAGATTTGAATATCATAAATTTCACGTGTCATGAAATAGCTTCTTCTTACTTTTTCCCAACCATTTGAGAATGTAAACCATTTTCAGCTTTGGGACTGTGCAAAACCAGTTGGCAGGTTGGATCTGGCTTGAGGGCACTAGCATGCCAATCCTTGTGCTAACCTAATGTTAATTTCTCAAAGGCTCAAGAAATTTAAAGGAAGTTGTTTTTTTTTTTTCTTTGAGAGTGCGAGCGAGAGTGCGCCTGTGTGCCTGTGTGAGCTGGGGGTGGGATGGGGCAGAGGGAAAGGAAGAAAAGATCTCAAGCAGACCCCGCTGAGCAGGGAGCCAATGCAGGTTTCGATCCCACCATCCTGAGATCATGACTTGAGCTGAAATCAAGAGTTGGTGGCTTAACCCACTGAGCCATCCAGGCGCCCCAGAAGTGTTCTTTTCCAATAATGTTGCTCTCGTTTTCTTGTACATGTAGCATTCTCTTTTGTACAAGGAGAGTTTCCCTCCCTTCCCTCATTTTTTTTTGTTCAGATGATAAATATATTGGCATTTTGGAGTCCAATCTAATGGGAATTAGGTATAGTAAATGCTGTTGATGCTTTGTCCACATCTGTTTGGTATCCACCATTCCCGTGCCCATCCACTCTGCTGCTTTGTGCAGCAGGCCCGTGAGATTCCACAGATCTTCTCTGACCACTGGAGAGCCTTTGGGCTGTAGGTATGGCATGCTGGGAGGGCTGAGGCATTAAGGCCCCTTGTCTTGTGCAATGTCTTATAGAATCGGAGGGAAAACATCCCTAGCTTGGGGTATTTCTGAGGCATATCCTTACATTGTCTCCCTGGGTACTTCAGTGTGCTTGGAGCTCCAGGTGCTAACAGCTGTAACCTGCCTGAATATATACCCTTTATTGGCCTCCTTCCTGTCTCTGTTTCAATTCCCTACTTCTTTCCTGGTGCTTCTCAGGATTACCTCCCAAATAAACCACTTGCTTGCTAGATTCTCAAGAAATTGCCTATACTTAAATTCGAAACCAGCCTTTTGTAATGAAGGTCACTGGCTTAGGTTATAAATGTTAAGTCCCTGCTTTCTTCTATTAGGTTTAGGCAGAGCTTGCCATCTGTCCTTTGAGCATGGCGAGGATTTTCTCTTCTCATCTTTTGCCTTCAGCCAAAGGGAAGATAACACAACTATGGGCCATCTGCGTGCCTGCTAATCAAGTGGCATTCCAAGAAGTGGCATGCTGTCTCCACCCAGATCACAGTGATTGTTGTGCCCCATACAGTATGACACAAGATACAAGAAAATAGGTCAGAGGGGACATTGTGTGTTCTCCACCTCCTCGCCTGTACCCATCCTGTAAATATATCAAACAAAGACTATCCCTATTGACAGCTCACTTTCTCTTTTCCATTATGAAGTACAGAATTGGGATGAATTAAAATGACATGGTCTCTATGAAATCCAAATCCTGGATACATTTCACCCTGCATCTAATCTACAATAGATTTCTTTGCTGCCCTCTGTATTCTGACCTGTCTGTTCAATTTTTTTCTAAAACACCTATGTTTTATGGTGCTGGGACCATTATTCCCAGTTATTCCTACTATTATTCCTAGTTATTCCAAACAACAATTATTTTTATTGAGATTATTAAAAGTAGTTAATTTTTCCTCCTGATAACCCTCTCTATATATTTCTTTCATTAGCAGGAAGCGTGGGAATGCCTTAGTAACATTCTTCCTACTGGCTCTGCTGGCAAGTAAGAGCCTACCGGCTCTACTTGCGGAGTAAGTAGAGAAGGAATAAGGATGACCAGAAGCCTTTTTAGGGTAAAATTTTCATGAAGAAATGGGTACAAAGTGGATACATGGAAAGAAGAGATACTAGGATTCTTTTTATAGCAGCAGAGCATGGTGGTGGTGAAAGCATCGAAAATGTTAAAGACAGAGTTGATAAGATGGAAAAGCTATTTCAGACAGACTGAAATAGAAGCAAATTTATATATTAACCAAAACTTTGTACTTTTGATAGAAGGCTTTAATACTACTTCAATGCCAGTTTTTTTTTAAAAATGCATGTTTCAATGGATAATTATTGTCATTTTAACTCCTGATCCCTATAAATATTGAATCAATGTCTACTGGGACCAAAAATATGTTAGGTAGTTTGGGACGGAGGATGATGTGAAAGGTTAAGATGAGAATAAGGAAGACCAGAGATAGACCAGGAATTATACCTTTAACAGCATACTTACACACTTCAAAATGAAATAGATGCTTTCATATAGTTTAGGACTTGATTTTGAACCTGTGCTGAGTTAAGATAGACAGTTTGGTTCAGAAGTTAATCAAAATGAAAAAAAAAAGTTGATCAAAATGATTCAGGAAAGAAAAAGACAGTGAAAAATAGTCCTCTGATATTTACAAATTTTATATCTAATAAAGGGTTATTATCCAAAATATATAAAGGACTTATAAAACTCAACACCCAAAAACCAAATAATCCAGTTAAAAAATGGGCAGAAGACATGAATAGACATTTTCCCAAAGAAGACATGAAGGTGACCAACAGACACATGAAAAGATGCTTAACATCAGTCATCATGAGGGTAATACAAATCAAAACTACAATGAGACATCACCTCCCACCTGTCAGAATGACTAAAATTACAACACAGGAAACAACAGGTGTTGGCAAGGATGTGGAGAAAGGAGAAATCTCTTACACTGTTGGTGGGAATGCAAACTGGTTTAGCCACTCTGGAGAATTGTATGAAGGTTCCTCAAAAAGTAAAGGATAGAACTACCCTATGACCCACGAATTGGACTCCTAGATATTTACCCAAATGTTACAAAAATACTGATTTGAAAGGATACATGCACCCTGAAGTTTATAGCAGCATTATCAATAATAGCCAAATTATGAGAAGAGCCCAAATATCCATCAACTGATGAATGGATAGTGATGCAATACACACACACACACACACACTCACACTGAAATATTACTCAGCCATCTGAAAGAATGCAATCTTGGTACTAGCAACAACATGGATGAAGCTAGAGAGTATTACGCTAAGCAAAGTCAGTCAGTCAGAGAAAGACAGATACCTTATGAGTTCACTTATATGGTGAACATAGGGGAACAAAAAGAGAGAGCGACAAACCAGAAAACAGACTCTTGACTATAGAGAACAAACTGAGTGTTACTGGAGGAGAGGGGGTGTGGGGATGGGTTGAATGGGTGATGGGAATTAAGGAGAGCACTTGTGATGAGCACTGGGTGTTGTATGCAGTGATAAATTACTGAATTCTGTGCCTACAACTAACATTACCCTCTATGTTAACTAACTGGAACGTCAATGAAAAGTTGAAGAAAAGAAAAAAAAGTCCCCTGTTTATGAATAGCTTTGTATTTAAGGAAATCTTCTCACTTAACATTGATGCAAATATGAATCTGGATAGATCAATGAATTCTCTTAATCCTTCCTATGTATAGCCACAGGGCTGGATGCTGATGGTACCACGATGCAATCTCTGGCTTAAGTAGCCTTTAGTCTCCTGACTTGATGTGTGGCACCAAAGATAGTACAGGAAAACCCATCAAGTGTCTTACACTCTTTGACTACTTTTGGCCTCCCTCTGTAATATGGAAAACCTATGGTGTGGTTTTAGATTTGCTTGGTTGTAGATTCATCTTGACTCGATCCATTTACCCATGCATCCATTCATTTATTTACTCAGTCAGTCAACACTTTTTGATCACATGCCATATGCCAGACACTGTATAAGTGTTTCAGGTGTCTTTGTGGAGCTTACTATCTTGTCTTTAAAACAAACCACACTGGACTTAGAAATGCATTAGTTATCCTTGGGATTTAGGATTTATTAAAATTGAATTATGACACTGAATTTCAAAACAATCCATATATGGAGGTTAAATTATGACAGATGCTAGTCTTTGAAGATTGCTTACAGACAACATATCACTCCAGTCACATGAAGACAGGAGATAATTTGAAGACCGAACATCTATATTATGTTTAAGGATTTATTTGCCAAGTGTTGCTCTTAGTATTCTATAGAATATCCACTTATCAAAATTCAGCCCAGTCAGTTTTCAAGTTTCTTTCTGGTTATTTGTATAATCCCTCAGGCAAAGTTTTTTACATCACGGATGGATGTCCACCACCCCAAGACCACTGCCCATCTCACTTCATCCTTCCTTGGGATTTTCACCTCCACTCATGTATCGGCACTGGTGAGCCTGCGTGGGTCACCCCACCTCACCCTTCATCACTTCTCGCCTCCTTTGTGAGTTCTTTGCTCCGTTACAGAATCTGTCTCCATTGCTCCCTAATTCATTGCACATAAACTAAATATAAATTAATCCAACTTCAGTGGCATTTATATTCGTTCTTTCTAACTTATCAAAACAAGACTATCACACATTATAAAAAGGAATGATTTCTACGATAAAATGTGGTCAAGCAAGTACTACATATAATACTATGTCCCAGGACTTCCCAGGCTTTATTCCTCTTTATATTGACTCTATAAACTTGAGCAGGCAACTTCTCACTAGACACCTTTGTTACATTAAACTGAAGGTAATAGCAATATTGGGCACTGCCCTGCTGAGGCGTCAGCAGTATGAGTGAGCAAGTTGTTTTGGGGATGTTCACTTAAGCCGATTTTTGCTTTGAGTACATTTCACTGTATTGAGTGTCATTTTTTGTTTTGTTTTGTTTTGTTTAAAGATTTTATTTATTTACTTGACAGAGAGAGAGATCACAAGTAGGCAGAGAGGCAGGCAGAGGGAGAAGGGGAAGCAGGCTCCCCGCCAGGCAGAGAGCCTGATGTGGGGCTCGATCCCAGGACCCTGAGATCATGACCTGAGCCGAAGGCAGAGGCTTCAACCCACTGAGCCACCCAGGCGCCCCTTGAGTGTCATTTTGGAGGGTCATATTCTACCGTAAACAACTAAGTAATTTCCTTCCTCCCGATTGACCAATCCAGGCTGAATGCTTATGAACAAATTTGGATCATCTGAGGGAAAATCTCCCTACAAAAATAAAAGTACTGGTGTTATATGCCTTACTGTTGATTTAAGTAGATTTTCCCGAGTGAATTATTCCTTCAAGCTTTCTGATGCAAAACTTCCCACAATATATTTCATTATATAATGGAATTTGTCATAGCAAATGTGATATTTTTATTCATAGTTTTGACGTACCCATTCCAATTCTCATGTACTCTACACGTAATTTCCAACTTCTTGCCAATATAATGATCTCAAATTACCCAGGTAGATTTTTTAATTGCTCTGAGTGTCTTCGTCTGTTCAGCCTGCTAGAGCAAAATTCTGTAGACTGTGTAGCTTATAAACAACAGAAATTCATTTCCCAAGATTCTGGAGGCTGGAAAATCCAATGTCAAGGTGGTAGCATGACTGTATTCTGGTGAGGGCTCTTTTCCTGGTTCATAGGCAGCAGTTTTATCCCTGCGTCCTCACATGGTAGAAGGAATAGGGAGTTCTTTGGAGCCTCTTTTACAATCCCATTCATGAGGGTTTCACCCTCATAAGTTAAGCATCGCCCAAAGGTTGCACCTTGTAAGCATTATCTGTGGGGGGTTAGGATTTCAACATAGGAATTTTGGGGAAACACGATATTCAGATCCTAGCACTGTGTTCACTAGAATCAAAGTTGTGCATTTAGAAGTTCACCATCCCCCAAGGGGATGCAACATTTAGCTTGCCATCGTTTTGTTGTTTTGTTTTGTTTTTTAAAGTAGACTCCATGCCCATAGAGAGCCCAACACAGGCCTTGAACTCATGTCCCTGAGATTAAGACGTGAACTGAGCTCAAGAGTCAGATGCTTAACCAGCTGAGCCACCCAGCTGCCCTTGCCATTGAGTTTTAATGTGGTTTAGTAGAGTCTAGGGGAGACCAGCCAGCAATTTTAAGATATAATGTGAAACCATTATGTGGTTTCTGATTTCTGGTGATATCATTTTAATAAATCTAGAAGTTGTATTTATGGTTATATGGTATATCTCATTGATGTTTCTAGCTCATTATTCAGTTAGTCTTTGAGAATATTGAATTTATACTATTAAACTGAGAAAAACATGCCTATATAAGATATTTATATTATTAGTTAGAGAAGTATTTTTTATTTAGAACCATATTACTTAAAAGTCAAACTGCTGCAAATTTAGAATTACTTACCTTTACCAAGTCCTCTTTGGGTCTCTTATTATTGCCTAGGTACTAAATTGTGACATAATTACATCTGTTACAGCTAAGGAGGCAGGTGTGTGTGGTCAATTTTTAATTTTGTTTTTATTTTACTCCTGGTCTGTAGAATTTACGATTTTGTTTATTCTGAGGATGATGAGAAAACCCTGCCTTTGGAGTACTCATAAAAATTTACAGAGACAATGCTTTTTTCTTTAGTCAAAATAATGCATTTCATTTACTTTAATGACCACCTAAGTTTGTAATTGGTTTGCACTTCGAAGCACTTTGGTATTTGTTGGTGGTTTTTAACTGAAGGTATGCAGGTTGAAATACAAATAGGTTGCTGAGTTTGACTTTAGAAACTGGCCTTTTAAATTTAATTTTAGTAACCCAAGAAAACAAATGTTGAAGTTTGCAGAATTAGAGGATATGACCTTATATAACCAAGTATATACAGAAACATTTTTAGATCTATCTGGTGTGACTCGGAATTAGAACTGTGTGAATTTTTCAAATTGAGAAGGGCAGTGTGGCATTGATATTTCTAAGTAAGCAACTGAGGGAGCATGCTAGAAGAATTCTCTGTAATCTCTCACTGCATGCAGATGTAAGACTTACTTTATGATTGGATTCAGATGGGAAGGATCAGATGACTTAACTGATGAATTTTAAAGGCTCACAGACAGTCTACAAAAGCCCTGTGCTGACCAAGAGGAGTCTAAAAATATTATCTATACTATTTTTGAGCAAATATTTCTTGAGTCCCTTTAATGTATTAGGCACAGGTGATGGAGATATAAACATAAATAAGACACTATCCCTCCTCAAGAATGGGCCTATATGGAAACAATAAAAGCAGTAGTAGTAAAAATAGTAGTAGTTACATTTACTGAATACCTAAAGTATGTCCACTACTTAAATGCAGTTATCTCTAATACAACAATTCTGCAAAGTATCATTTGCTCCAGCTTGCCAGCAAAGAAACAGCCCCAAAGTGGTTAATTAACTTGTTTGAGTCAACAGAGAGCAAATAGAGATTTGGATTTGAACCTTGTTCTGATCCCAAGGTCTAAGGTCACCATTTTGAAAATACATGGGTCAGATCATGTAGATCATTTAGGACATTCCAAGTAGTTTAGATTTTATTCTGAAGGCTGTTGAGAGCTACTGATTTTAAACAGCGTATGGCATGCCAGGATTTGGGTTCTAGAGGGAAACTTCTGACAATAGCATGGAGAATGGAATGGAGGGGCTTGAGACCCAGGGCAAAAAACCATTGTAAGAGCGAAGGTGGGAGAGACTGAAGTCCTTCCTCAGGACAGGGCTGTGGAAACTAAAAGTAAGCAAATGGATTTAAAAGATACTGAAGAGGGGGTGGGTGCAAGGATAAATCAAGGACTACTTCCAAATTGGAAGCTGGTACCATTTGGTGCCATTTTGTGAATAGGAAATACAGAGGGAAGAGATGAGATCAGTTTAAAAACTCGTATTGAAAAATTGTACAAACTCATTATAACACTTAGAGCAGTACAAATAATGAAAGTCAAATGTCACCCCAAGTCTTAGAGGTCAGAAATATTCATTATTAACTTTTGGTACACTTAATCCTGGACATATTTCCATGGGAAAATATGTGTATGGAAAGATAGATAAATTACAGGATTCATTCAGCTTTAGATGCATGATTCTTTACTGTAAAGGACATTAGTTCCTAAAAGCTTCCTCTAAAATTAAGACAAAAGATTGTAATATACTTGAAGAACAGGGGTTGGAACTGTGTGGCTCTATTTTTACATGGACTTTTTTTTTGATACAGCACTGTAAATGTATTTTCCTTATGATTTTTAAAATAACATTTTCTTTCCTCTGGCTTTATCGTAAGAAAACAGTGTATAATACATACACAAAATATGTGTTAATTGACTGTTTACATTATTGGCAAGACTTCCTGTCAGCATTAGGCTACTAGTAGTTAAGTTTTGGGGGAGTCAAAAATTATATGTGGATTTTTTCTTTGAAAATTTTGCATCGCACCTTTATTTATTTATTTTATTAGTTTCAGAGGTAGAGTTTAGTAATTCATCAGTTGCATAAAACACCTGGTGCTCATCACATCATGTGCCCTCCTTAATGACCATCACTCTGTTACCCCATCCCCCCACCCCTCTCCCCTACAGCAACCCTCAGTTCATTTCCTATAGTTAAGAGTCTCTTATGGTTCTTCTCCATTTCCGATTTCATCTTATTTATTTGCCTCTGTCTCCCCCTGTGATCCTCTGTTGTGTTTCTTAAATTCCACATATGAGCAAAATCATATGATAATTGTCTTTCTCTGATTGACTCATTTTGCTTAGCATAATACCCTCTAGTTCCATCTAGGTCATTGTAAATGTTAAGATTTCATTTTTTGATGGCTGAGTAATAGTCTAGTGTGTGTGTGTGTGTGTGTGTGTGTGTGTGTGTGTGTGTGTGTGTGTGTATTGACCGCAGATATCAATGAAATTAAAAGATTGCAGAGTACATGAAGAGAAAAACTTGCAACTGGGATGTGATGTTTTTAGATTTAAGAGCTGGAATGCTTTCAGTGGAAATGAGAAATTTAAAATATCCAAAAGCACCTTGCATATTTTATCATGACGGGAACGCGGTACCTGGGGATTCCATGGCTGCGGACTTGAGATTGCAAACACAGTGGCTGTGGTAGGCACACACCCAGAACAATATGTCTGTACTGTGAAGGAATGACTTCTTTCTTTCAGCCTATCAGTTCCAGAGAACGGTCCTACTAGGGTTAGAGAGATTGAGTTGCAAGTGGGACAATGGAGATGAAATGAAGTTCTATCACTCCAAATCTACTGCAGCTAATGTTAAAATAAACTCAAACGGAACCGGTTACGTGAAATGGTTGTGTTAGTACTTTGCCCATCATCAACAGGCTGCTTTAGAGCTTAGCACATTAGATCGTAAGAATTGTCACGTCCCTCCCACTAGACTGTAATTTCATCTGTGGCAGGGACTGCATCTTATTTATTTTTATACCCCTGGCACTTAGCGTCTGGCACATCACAGGGGTTCAGTAATGTTTATCTCCTCACATAGACATATAATCAGGAAGAATTCACAAACTAAGTAGGCTTTGAGCAATTGACTGTCCTTTTTTTTTTTTGAGAGAGAGGGAGAACATGAAAGGGGGTGGGAGAAGGAGGGCAGAGGGGGAGAGAGAAAGAAATGGTTTCTTTTCAGGTTTCACGTCCAGCATGGAGCCTAACATGGAGCTTGATTTCACAACCCTGAGATTATGACCTGAGCCGAAATCAAGGGTGGGACGTTTAATTGATCGAGCCATCCAGGCGCTCCCTGGCTGTCTTTTCCATCGCTGTTTTCTGTATTTGACTTACTCTTAAAGGACCAATGTGACATAGAGTGGGTGCATAATAAATAATTATAATCAATTGGTTACAAAATGGTATCCTTTCTTGATTGCAGAATTTTGGGCATTGCTTTGCTGTTATTTATGTAAATTTGCATGTGTAGAACTGTATTTATACAGATTCATTTACTTTCCTTAGTTCTGAAGAAGAGAGAGGTTTTATTTCCTGAAAATACACCTTTGCATAAATTGCTTCTACACCTCATTGAAGATACTTATCACCCAATTCTGATGATAAGAAAATGATTTTAATAGTGGTGGAATATCTCTGTATGATGTGTAGCTCCTATTAGAGATCTAGGATGTTTAGTGAAAAATTTTCTGAATTTGTTATACCTATTGATTCAAAGGCTGTGTCTACCTAATAAAAATATAAGGTTGAACCTTATTTTTATCTTTTTTTTTTTTCTTGACTGGTTTTCTATCAGTTGAAATCATCGGCTAATGACTCGAACAACTCAAGTGTGGTTTGGTTAAATCAACAAGTACAGGTATCATTAGACTGACATAAGAAGGAAAAAATGTTGCCTTTTCAAAAAAGGTGAAAAATTCATTTTAATTACTGGGTTATTTGTGTACAGGATCTGGCATGACACTTCTTGTCAGGTGCACAAGCAAATGTCAGACCTTGTTAGAATGTTTACTGGATCCTGTGCCATAGTCACCAAGATCTTCTGTTCCACTCTCAATTTTAGGGGATACTGTTCTTGTCTTTGACCAAAGTGGCTTTCCTTATTTTTATTACCTACTGAGAACTCATTATCTATCTATCTATCTATCTATCTATCTATCTATCTATCTATCTATCTAATCATCTATCTATCTTTCATCTTTCTCTCTCTATCATCTATCTATCTATCTATCTATCATCTCTCTATCTGTATCTGCCAGGGAAGTTTGAGTTATTAGTGTCTGGATATCCCTTATAAATAGTCACAAAATTCCATTTAATACATAAAAGGTTCATGGGGATGTAAACATTAACTGATTAAATTGTGAACCCAAGCGAAATTATTTCTATATTCAATGGCCGTCACAATAGCCCCACCCTAATCTATATTTTGGCCACAGATTAAAAACTCCTAGTGAGTTCAGAGGTCAGATGTATTACTACTCTACAGCAAATTCAAGATTTCTGGCTCAGGGTTAGTGATGAGACAATGCGAATGTGAAATGTGACAAACCAATACAAATTATTTCTTTGACATCTGGGTTGGAACACAATTGTTGATTTTTTGGGAAACTTTATCAAATGTAATTCAAATCACTTTGAGCTTATAAGCAGTATACAGAAGGAATAGTCTCAAGGAAAAGAAACCTAAAACCAGAGTACTTTAATTAGCTGTTTTCACCATTGACTTTTAAGAACCAACTTTTACTTAGTGGGATATATTTTTATAAAACATCAGAAAATAAAAAAGAAAAAAAACTATGCATCAATTAGTGTTTTCAATTTCTGAAGCAACTGAATATTCCTTTTTTTTAAAGTTAAAGACTTTTCAAGAAAGATTAAAATAAGTATGCAATCCCAACCAGATGTTACTGTAATCCTTCTGAAAGACTAGTCAATAACAATTTTTTCATTCCAGATTGCTTGTCTTGTCGACAAGATTTTACCAAATTCTTCTTGGATTCTAAAGAACCAAAATAGGCTTACATGGTGGACATAAACCCTGTTATTTCCTACTATTAAGTTAGACAATTTGCTTTCACTTTTTCAGTTTGGGTTCAGACACATTTCCCTAATGTGTCAGGAAGGCTGGGCTCACCTCATGACTCTTGTTCACCTCTGAGTGAAGTATTTTTGGGTCAATTTTCCCCAAATCTGTTCCTGGGTTCTTTTTTTGGATCAAAACCAAACTTTGAGTACCCTTTCGATATTGCCAACCACAAACTTCTAATAATCTACCTCTTCTCTAACTCTTTTCTTTTTCTTACATCCAAGGCACCTATTGATGAGATTCATGAAACAGTGTTTTTCTGTCCTCTCCTCTTCTATTGTAATATATTTTTATGCCATTTTCAAAGATTTCTTTTGAAAACATAATCTTTTTTGGTAACTTTTCTTCCAATTGTAACTCGAAATTATATTAATGGATCTAAGGCACGGAGCCACAAACCAAATATAGTGTCTAGATATAGAATTCCTAAAGAAAGTTGATGAATTGAAGAGACTTGTCATCTTTTGTCTACCTAGGTATTAGGTGGTGAAGTAGAGAATGATGAAGAAAACTATATGTTCAATTTGTTGGAGCAGGAAGTTAATTAAGTCAAGGTATTTTCATCCTCATCACAGTCCTATAATTAAGAGCACCCTTATTTTTCTTCTACCATAGATTAGGAAACTGAGGTGCAAGAGGTTGCACAGCCTTCCTTGGATCCCATAGTTAGGAACTAGCAGAGTGGGGATTTAATCTCGAGTCTGTGTCGTTTTGAAGACTGTACTCTTTTTTTTTTTTTAAAGATTTTATTTATTTATTTGACACAGAGAGAGAGAGCCCAGGCAGGGGGAGTGGCAGGCAGAAGGAGAAGGAGAAGCAGACTCTCCGTTGAGCAGGGATCCTGAGGCAAGTCTCAATCCCAGAATCCTTGGATCATGACCTGAGCTGAAAGGCAGGTGCTTAACTGGCTGAGCCACCCAGGCACCCCAAATTATGTTATTTTAAAAACTACTTTGATTAGATTTGGTAAACACTCCAGACCAGCACTGAACAATTAAAATATAAGGTGAACCACTAAATATCACATTATTAAAGTTTCTAATAGTGACGTTTAAACAATAACAAGAAAAGGTGAGGTTCGTTTTAATAATATAGAAATATATATTAGTGCATATTATGTCTTGTAGATACTTACATATAATACATCCAAAATAGAATCATTTCAACATGTAGGCAATATAAAATTATTAATGTGAAATTTTCCATTTTCTGGGAAATGGAAGCCTTACTAAGACTCTACTAAGTCTTCAAAATCTAATGTTTATCATTTTGGACCAATCATGTTTTAAATGCTCAACAATTAATGTGGCTAGTGGTTGGGACAGCTCTAGACCTATTGTTGAATCTTTTTCTATCAGCACTGTATTTGCACATCTTTTTTAAAAATTTATTTATTTGAGAGAGAGAGTGAGAGTGTGCACACATGAGAGAGAGTGTGATTTGGCGAGGGGCAGAGAGAGAGAATCTTCCAGCCAACTCTTCATGGACTGCCAAGCATGCCATGGGGATCCCACGACCCATGAGATCATGACCTGAGCCAAAACCAAGAGCCTGACGCTCAACCGACTGAGCCACCCAGCTGCCCCCATTTGCATATCTTTTTAAGGCAGTGTTTATGCAGATGTCTGAGGTCACCTGTTGTATGGTTATTGGAAGTTTCAGTTTCAGAATGTGATATGCTTTTACATGAGAACATCAACTTTGTCTGAGTTTATGTAACAAATTCCTGATTGACAAAGTGTGATAGGAGGAGGTCATTACTCAAGTTCCCATCAGGTAATATTTTCCTGATGTTTTCAGGCTTCCTGGAAACATCAATAGATATTTATGAGATGGCCTTCTACATGCAAGGTACTAAGAGGGAAAATGTGTGTAAGGTTATTTTCAAATTGAGTTATCTTAAATACTGAAAATCTCTAAATGGATTAAAGGGGAAAATGCTTCCATTTGTTGGTCTTCTACTATGTACCGACACATGTGATCATATTTATCCTTTTTTTTTAAAGATTTTATTTATTTATTTGAGAGAGAGCATGTGTGTGCACAAGTGGAGGGAAGGGCAGAGGGAGAGGGAGAAGCAGACTCCCTGCTGAGCTGGGAGCCCAACTCGGGGCTTGATCCCAGAACCCTGAAATCATGACCTGAGCTGAAGTCAGATGCGTAACCGACTGAGCCACCCAGGCGCCCCTTATTCATCTTTTGAAAATCTTGTGAGCCTTATACAAATGAGAAAACTGAAGTTTAGTGGTTTTAAGCAAATTTCCCAAGATCGCCTTATTCACAATTGGTGGAGTTTCTAATCCATATTTGCTTGATTTTACAGGATTTATGATATGGTTAAATCTTGTTCCAAGATGTGCTTTATATTTGAGAAATTTCAAAGCAACATGAAGTGTGTGAATTTTGCAGAAACCATTAAATTTAGCCTGTGGAGTAGGCTAAGCTCAAGTTCAAGTTTCCAACTCTTCTACTTCCTAGGCTTTTTGTCTTTGTTTTGCCTTATTTAAACTCCACAAGCCTGTTTCCTCATTTAGAAAATGGGCATCATAATAGTTCCTATCTCTCAGGGTTGTGTAAGGACTGAGTGAGCTAATTTAGGGAAAGTACACTGTGTGAGGCGTGTATTAATGACTCACCAAACATCAACTTCTTGTTCTTTTTTATCATCAGCAGTGACAGGCCTGGTATATATTAACTCTTTCAATTTACAGGAATTTTCTTGACCACTCAGTATAGCAGAATACATTTTTTATACTTTAAATATGATTAAGCCAAGAAGCCTGAAGTACTTTTCTATAATTAACCGCTCAAACTGTGTTAGCGCATGAGACCAGCTTTCCAAAGTCGATCTGACATTCACCAAGAGCTAGGGAGAGGGCAGCACTGATGTCTTTTCTACCTGTGAACTTATGGTTTTAGTCTTTGGAGGAGGTGACCTTGATTTCTTTCTGAAAGATACCTGAATTCTGGCCAATGCTGCTTTAGGATTTAATGTGCCACCTGACCCATCACAAAGGAGATAGAAGAATAAAGTTTTCCAAAGGTCACATCTCAGCTACATAAAATGTTTCTGTTTCTGTTATGGCTGAAGATTGTATCATGGCAATTGCAACAAAAAAAAACAAAAGTGAAAATGAGCCAACGAACATAACAAAAATAGAGAAAGAAAGGAAAAAATGAGCTTCCGTCTAGGGTTCAAATGCTTCCACTTGTCAGTCTTAACCTTTTTGATAATTATATTATGTGCAGCAGCAAAGAAACAAAAGGGGATAAAGGTCTTACGAGTTATATTGATAAACTATGTGTGGTGTTCAAAAATGGCATGGAATATCTTGTTTAAGCTGTAAAAATATATTAGCATGTCATGTTATCTTCATAAATTCTTCTCACATGTAGGGTGGGTGGAGTTCCCAAATCCCAAGGCACATTACCAGTTTGGTTGGTCGCTGCAATTCATCAATGGTTTTGTCACATATTTGCAGGCTCACAGTTGGGACTGAGGTATTATGATTCTAGAGGGTTTGATAATAGGTGAATTATTAGCTGTTGGGGATAGATTTGTTTCTGAGCCTTTCTGTGGCAGTCTCTTACATAAGAAGGCAATCATTTTCACAGAGTTTGCTCCCTCAGACTTAAAGAGACTTTGGATATAGCTTATAATTTTTTTGCTAGTAAAATTTCATTAGTGGTTAATTATGATTGGTAGAGCTTACCGGAAGTTCACCAAGTGTGTTGAGAGTTCAAACATGTCCAATTTTAAGCAGTGTCACAGTGGGATGGACAGCTCTTGGTATTCTCTGTCACCATGTTTATACACATTGTCTATCAATCTTCTGTGTATTATCGCATGTTGAACTTGTGATTTTAACCTTTTTGGAAAACAGAAAGGACTTTTAGAACTGACTCCTTATTCTGGGCAACTTTACATTTTGGTTTTTGAACATTTGCCTCGTACTGTGTAATTTGGGATAAGAAATAATTCGAGGAATGTTTAAACAGAATCTAACTTTGATAGGCTACAAGAAGTTAAATATTTTATGTGGATGTTATGTTGCAAATCAGGCTAGATGAACCCAAAGTCTGGTCAGTCCCATCTACAAGTTTCTCAAAGAAGCCAGATCACATCTAGGGGAGATTAAGCAGAATTAATTTCTCTTCTAAAAGTGCACATTTGTAAGAAACATGAAGATGAAACACAAAAGAATATAACAAACTCCATACATTTTTCTGGAAGTTTCAAGTTTCTATTTTAGAAGGGTATCCTCATACTTAGATAGGTACTCTAGTTCACACATTTGTCATCAACTCTAAAATTAGCTTGACTATTAAAGTTATTAGTTGCTTATACTTTTTTCCAGTAAGGGCAGGAGGAAAAATGTAAATAAAGGAGGTTTTCTAAAAAAACCAATACCAAACATAGTTCTATTGAAGTAACTGGATAATTAAACACAGGATTTAAATTATGCTGAATCAAGAGTTTTTGCTGGGAATATAAAGCTGTCAGAGTTTTGTGCTGTCTTTACTCTCTGGTTTACTGGAGACTGGGTTTATCTGAAAACTGCATCTATAATAAAACTAGAGAACATATAAAGAGAAATGAAAAAACTTTATTAAAATTGGAAGAATGGTCACCTTGGCAGTAGATCTCTCAAGTGGCAGCTGTACATACAGCAAACATTCCAGAATATTGGAATAGATTTAAAATATTGTTAATCTTCTGTTTATGTTCTTGCTGTGTTGAGATATAAACATTTTTTGATGAGGGGTATTTCTGTTTCAGCAAAGAATTATGTGCCTGAATTATCTGGAATGGGATTCAGGGCCTGAAGGATATTTGTTTATATGCTATGGAGGGCTCATCACTGAAATGAGTATGAGTGTTAGACATTATATATCCATTCAGCAGTTATGTAAATTATTTCTGATAAGTTAATTTGATCTCTTTTTTCAGCCTTATACTTCTCACTCTATTTTGGAGAGCCCTTGGCCTAGAGCAAGTTCAGTCCTAGGTTTTATTTAAAAATGCTTTACAGGGGTTACAAAATAAATCTAAGTCATAGAGTCTATATTCTAGAAGCTTCCTAGAATATTTTGGGAAAGCAGCACTCACTCATAGGAGGAAGAAGACCAATGAGGGCCTAAGGTGCTATGGAAGGCTCCCACTTGGGCAGGTAATGAACAGCGGAGATAATCCCAACCTATATTGGGGGTGGGGGAAGCTGAATGCGTGTTGAGGTTGAAATGTGTCTGGCGTGAGGAATTACATGGCTCTTCTCCCTCCCACCTATTTTAACTTAGTCACTTTCTCAACACGTGTTTATTGTGCATCTGCCATGGTTCAGGTATCTTGGTATGGAACATAGACAATGAACATAGTTGCTGCCTTCATGACTTCCAAGATCTGGTGGGTGGTAGGCATGAAACATGAAAACAAACAAACGTATATAACAAACTGTGCTAAGCAATAGTAAAAGAAAGCAAGATGCTGTGAAAGAGATTGTGGATTGGAGAATGCAGGTCTGAAGAAGAGACATTTAAGCTGAGATTCGAAGGATTTACCTATTAAAATATAAAGACATACTACCTATATAAGATATACTAAAATTAGAATTTCTTGTTTTTTAAGATTTTATTTATTTATTTGAAAGTGAGAGGAAGCAAGAGAGCATGAGCAGAGGGGAGGGGAGAAGCAGACTCCCTGCTGAGCAGGGAGTCCGATGTGGGATCATGACCTGAGCCCAAGGAAGTCACCTATGGACTTAGCAACTCAGGAGCCCTAAAATTAGAATTTCTACAGAGTTTTTCTATTACATTCATGAGTCTGACAAATGAGGCAAAGAAATATTTAGGACATGCCCATTTAATTCGCAAGTGTATCAGTCAGAGGCTCACCAAGAAATGGACGCCTCCTGCAAATGGTGAACTTGAGGAGGGTTGAATTAGTTTTACAAAGGTAGGGAACTGACCAGGGATAGAGCAGTATTTTCAGGGCCACTAATAGAAGGGCTGTCACATTCCTTAGACCCAAAGGGACAAAATAGGGGGGACATGGAGATCTGAGTAGTAGGGAGAGGTAATGCCTTGAGATGAATAGTGACCTTGGTTGAGGGACACAGCAGCCTGAATGCCCCCAGTGTGAGAATGCAGGGTGTGTGCAGGGTGTGGGCGGGATACAACCTGAGATCTCACTCTCCTTTTCCTTGTACTCTCCTGGTAATGATTCCCTTTGGCTGGACCCAACTAGAATTCATAGGATGGTGAGTTTCACATGAGTTGGCTTCCCACTTTGAGATCATGGTCCAGAAGATAGAACATGGACTTTGGAGAGAAACAGAAGATACCTCATGTAGTGAGTCTACACGAAGCTCTCACCGTAGACAAAGATCAGAGGTGGGGTGTGTGTGTGCAAAAGAACAATAAACCTTGTGAAAAGATTTATGAAGATTTGCTGTTTTGAATTCATTTGTGGTGGGCACGGTGTGGTCGGTCAGAATAAAAAATATGGCTTCTTGAGACTATTCTAATAGCTCTTTCTTCTAAGAATTTCTCCTACTGGCTATTCAGACTTCTTCTCCCGGGGCTGTTTTCTCTGTAATGTCTGTCCTGTCCTAACACCTGAATTGCGCTGGGAAGTAGAGTGCCTGTGATAGTGGAGCCCCAGGGAGTGTGACGGGCCAGGGACAGCTCACTTCTGAGCACTGCTCTCCAGAGTTACTCGCCCAGGCTCTTCATTCAGCACATTCTTGCCCATTCCTACCACGCCACTTCTCCATGGCACCATTGCTCTGCTCTTTCTTAGGGTTTTGTCATTTTTTTCTTTTTTCCTCAGCAAGCATGGGGATGTGGAAATGAAGAGAGGCAGAAGTTGAAATGTGCTGTAATACTAGCTGACACGTGAACGCTGGGATTCGTGTGTAAGAGGAAGACACGGCTGTATTTACCAACCAATGCCAATCCCCCTTCCGCCTCAGTCTCAAATTCTGCAGGGAAGAGACAGCTCTGAAAATTTACAAGCCATAACTTGCTCTTCATTACTTGGTCCCAGGGTAAGCAACGAGCACTCAAGCCCAAGGGTCACCTGCGGGTCTGGAGATCTTTGTAATTTTTTCTTTTTTTAAAGATTTATTTATTTATTTATTTCACAGAGGGAGAGAGATTACAAGGAGGCAGAGAGGCAGGCAGAGAGAGAGGGGGAAGCAGGCTCCTCGCTGAGCAGGGAGCCCAATGAGGGCCTCAATCCCAGGACCCTGAGATCATGACCTGAGCCGAAAGCAGAGGCTTTAACCCACTGAGCCACCCAGGCGCCCAGATCTTTGTAATTTCATAGGGAAGCTCACTGGCTGCGGGAGGAGTGATGAAGTGCTGAGAAGGTCCTAGTGCACCAGGGAAGTGCTAAGTAGTTTTGTTATAATTAAGGATATACATATGCACAGAGCTCTTTCATTAGAATGTTTTCCCCAAATGTGAGAATCTCAGTTAATGGTTGCAGTGGCCTGGTGAATTGGGCAGGGCAGGCCTCACAAACTTCTTTTATGGATGAGACAGTGAGCCTCAGAGGCCGGCATGACCTGCCAGTGTCCTGTGGCTGAGAAATGGCAGAGGTGCTGGAAACGAGTTCCAACTTAAAAAAAAAAAAAAAGAAATCACAACAGTTTCCAATGGAAGATTTCAAAGTAGAGAATGTCTAGGCCTTTTACTGTTCTCAGAAAATTCAAGAGTGTTGCGAGAATCAGGAACTTTCACTGAATTTGTTTGTAAATTTGTCCAATGAAAAGAGAACTGTGGTTGAATGTAAAATTATATTCTGTCAGAACAACTGCTGTTCAAATACCTCTTTCCTTGTTTTTTTTTCCTTTTCACCCCCCTTTTCCAAATACTAGTAGCAGGATGGGAAGGCTGCTTCTCTCTTCATTGTCAGAAGTGCTTACTCTTAGTAAAAGGAGGACTCCTTGAACTTTGCGAATAGTGGAATTAAATGATCTGACTTCCGGTTTTACAAAGAGTCCTCTGGTCACTGTGCTGAGATGGACATCAGGTAAGGGGGAAGCAGGAGGGTCCAACCAAAAGGCCATATGCGAGAGGGGGTGAAGGGGTTTTGCACAAACGTAGCAAAAGAGGTGGTAACAGGTATTGAGACCTGGATGTATTTTGAAAGTAGAGCCAGCAGGACTTCTTGACAATTCAGATGTGGTTTGTGAAACAGAGAGGACTCAAGGATTAATACAAGTGCTTGGCCTGGGCAACTGGGAGGAAGGAGGTACCATCAATGAAGATGGGAAGAATGAGGTGAAGCCAATTTGGAGAAAGATCAAGATGTCAGTTTTGCAAACATTGAGTTTGGAGTGTCTGTTACACATTTGTATTTCCTTCCTTCCTTCCTTTGTTCCTTCCTTCCCTCCTTTCTCTCTGCCTCACTCTCTCTCTCTTTCTTTATTTCGCCCTGCCCTTTTCCTGTGTAACCAATTACCAGAAGTGGAGTGGACTCAAATAACACCCACTTATAGTTTTGTAAGGCAGAAGTCAGGCACTGCATGGCTGGATTCTCTGTTTAGGGTTTCACAAGGCTGCAATCAAGGGGTTGGTTGGGCTGAGTTCTTGTTGGAAAGCTCTGGGAAGCAATCCACTTCTAGGATCCCTGTTCCCTTGCTTGCTGTCAGGTGGGAGCCACCCTCAGTAACTAGAGGGCAGTCTGAAGTCTTTGCTCCATAGCCTTCTCCTCCTACATTTCCCTCCTGTTGAATTCCTCTCATACTTCAATTTCCTGCCTTCTTTTTCTGGCACTAGCTGGAGAAAGCTCTCTGCTTTTAAAAGGTTCATCTGATTAGGTCAGGCCCACCTGGATATCTCCCAACCCCCATCCTAAAAAAAATATTCACAATTTGCCTGAATTTTATTCTAAGTATCAAAAAGGAGCTATGTATAACACATTATTACTAGAAAACATAAGTAATTGTTCAAAAAAGGACAGACAATTCAATTAAAGTATAGGTAATAGCAAAAGCTTAACCATCATATATTATTTCTGCCTTCTCCTATATATTTTCATCTTATATATTTTCTGCTTTCTCCTGTATCTCCAGTATATATTCCACATATATAGCACATCCTCTTTATCTGCTCACCTATCAGTGAGCACTTATGTTGTTTCTATATCTTGGTTATTGTAAATAATGATGCACTATGCTTAGTGGTGCATCTATCTTTTCAACTCAGTGTTTTTGTGTTCTTCAGAGAAATACCCAGAAGAGGNGAAGAGGTGGTAACAGGTATTGTGACCTGGATGTATTTTGAAAGTAGAGCCAGCAGGATTTCTTGACAAATCAGGTGTGGTTTGTGAAACAGAGAGGACTCAAGGATTAATACAAGTGCTTGGCCTGGGCAACTGGGAGGAAGGAGGTACCATCAATGAAGATGGGAAGAATGAGGTGAAGCCAGTTTGGAGAAAGATCAAGATGTCAGTTTTGCAAACATTGAGTTTGGAGTGTCTGTTACACATTTGTATTTCCTTCCTTCCTTCCTTTGTTCCTTCCTTCCCTCCTTTCTCTCTGCCTCACTCTCTCTCTCTTTCTTTATTTCGCCCTGCCCTTTTCCTGTGTAACCAATTACCAGAAGTGGAGTGGACTCAAATAACACCCACTTATAGTTTTGTAAGGCAGAAGTCAGGCACTGCATGGCTGGATTCTCTGTTTAGGGTTTCACAAGGCTGCAATCAAGGGGTTGGTTGGGCTGAGTTCTTGTTGGAAAGCTCTGGGAAGCAATCCACTTCTAGGATCCCTGTTCCCTTGCTTGCTGTCAGGTGGGAGCCACCCTCAGTAACTAGAGGGCAGTCTGAAGTCTTTGCTCCATAGCCTTCTCCTCCTACATTTCCCTCCTGTTGAATTCCTCTCATACTTCAATTTCCTGCCTTCTTTTTCTGGCACTAGCTGGAGAAAGCTCTCTGCTTTTAAAAGGTTCATCTGATTAGGTCAGGCCCACCTGGATATCTCCCAACCCCCATCCTAAAAAAAATTCACAATTTGCCTGAATTTTATTCTAAGTATCAAAAAGGAGCTATGTATAACACATTATTACTAGAAAACATAAGTAACTGTTCAAAAAAGGACAGACAATTCAATTAAAGTATAGGTAATAGCAAAAGCTTAACCATCATATATTATTTCTGCCTTCTCCTATATATTTTCATCTTATATATTTTCTGCTTTCTCCTATATCTCCAGTATATATTCCACATATATAGCACATCCTCTTTATCCGCTCATCTGTGGTGCATCTATCTTTTCAACTCAGTGTTTTTGTGTTCTTCAGAGAAATACCCAGAAGAGGAATTGCTAGATCATATGGTAGTTCTACTTTTTAAAAAGATTTATTTATTCTAGACAGAGAGAGAAAGTGTGAGTGGGAAGGGCAGACAGAGAGAGAGAGAGAATCTTAAACAGATTCTGGGCTGAATGTGGAGCCTGACATAGGCCTTGATCTCACGACCTGAGTTAAAACCAAAAATCGGATGCTCAACCAACTGTACTATCCAGACACCCTGGTAGTTCCATTTTTAATTTTTTGAGGAAACTCCATACTGTTTTTCATAGTGGCTGCACCAATTTACATTCCCACCAGTAGTGAATGGGGTTCTCTCTTCTCCAAATTTTTGCCAATACTTATCGTTTCAGCTATTTTTGATAATAGCTATTCAAACAGGTGTGAGGTGATATCTCACTGTGGTTTTGATTTGCATTTCCCTGAGGATTAGTGATGGTGAGCATCTTTTCATGTGCTTGTATGTCTTCTTTGAAAAAATGTCTATTCAAATCCTCTGCCCATATTTTAATTGAATTTTTATTTTTGAATTATTTGTTAATAACAATTAATGATATTTACTAATACTTATCAATAATTACTAATAACCCCTGCAATGCAACAATAATCTTGAGTTGAAAATAATAATAATTAATAATTATCATTTATTAATCATAATACTTATTTTTTCCAACTCAATATTATTATTGAGTTGCAGGAGTTCTTTATATATTTTGGATATTAACCTTTTATCAGACATATGACTTGCAAATATCTTCTCCCATTCAGTAGGTTGCCTTTTCACTTTGTTGATGGTTTCCTTTACTGTGCAGAAACTTTTTAGTTTGATATAGTCCCATTTGTTTCTTTTTGCTTTTGTTGTCCTTGCTTTTGGAGTCAAGTCCAAAAAATCATCTCCAAGAACAATGTCAAAGATCTTGCTGCCAATGTTTTTCTCTAAGAGTTTTGTGGTTTCGGGTATCACATTCAAGTCTTTAATCTATTTTGAGTTAATTTTTTTGTGTGGTGTGAGATGGTGGTCCAGTTTTATTATTTTACATGTAGCTGACCAGTTTTCCCATCATTTACTGAAGAGACTGTCTTTCCCTACTGTATATTCTTGCCTCCTTTGTTGTAAATTAATTGACTATGTATGTGTGGGTTTATTTCTGGGCTTTCTACTTTCTTCCATTGATCCATGTGTCTGTTTTTATTACAATATCATACTGTTTTAATTCCCATATGTATGTAATATATTTTTGAAATCAGGTAGTGATCCAACTTTGTGCTTCTTTCCCAAAATGTCTTTGGCTGTATGGGATCTTTTGTGGTTCCAAATAAATTATAGGATTATTTTTTCTATTTCTGTGAAAAATGCCTTTGGAATTTTGATAGGGACTGCACTGAATCTGTAGATTGCTCAAAGTAGTAGGTACATTTTAACAGTATTAATTCTTCTAATCTGTGAGCACGGGATATCTTACCATTTATTTATGTCATCTTCAACCTCTTTCATCAGTGTCTTAATGTTTTCAGTGTATAGATCTTTTACTTCCTTGGTTCAATTTATTCTTAGGTATTTTATTCACTTGATATGATTATAAAAGGGATTGTTTTTAACATTTCTTTTAATTTTATTATCCACCCCATCCCGTCTTCTCACTACCTTGCCCCTGCCTTTTAAAATTTAACTGTGTCATGTAACATAATATCACTACAGGAGGAAGATCCATCATATTTATAGTCCCAGAGATTTTGCAGGGCATCTATACCAAGAGCCAGGAATATTGAGGGAACACCTTAGAATTCCGCTTATCTCAATATCCAAAAAAAATGTTGAATAGAAGTTTGGATATTTCGGGATGCCTGGGTGGCTCAGTTGGTTAAGCAGCTGCCTTCGGCTCAGGTCATGATCTCAGGGTCCTGGGATCAAGTCCCACATCGGGCTCCTTGCTCAGCAGTGAGACTGCTTCTCCCTCTCTCTCTGCCTGCCACTTTGCCTGCTTGTGCTCTCTCTCTCTCTCTCTGACAAATAAATAAATAAAATCTTTAAAAAAAAAAAGAAGTTTGGATATTTCATTTACAGTTCAGGAGAGAAAATTTGGGAGTCATTGTGGTACAGATCATACTTAAAGCTATGAGACTGAGGTCACTCTGAGTGAATCTAGATACGAAAGAGAAGAGGCTCAAAGACTGGGGCTCTGGGGAATGTCAAAGTCATAAGAGATCTGGGAGAAGAGAAGGAACCAGAAAAGAAAACTGAGAAGGGGTGACTAGAAAGATGGAAAGAAATAAAAGAATGCAGTATTCTAGAAGCTGAATTTTAAAAAGGAATATCAAATATCAATATCAATTTAATAAATTGTATCAAATGCTGCTGCTAGATCAGATAACATGAACAAAAAGAAATGATCTTCAAATTTAGCAAAATGGAGGTCTTCAGTGATTCTGATGAGAATGATTTTTTTATAGAAAGGAGGGAGAGGAATCCTATCAAAAGTGGAATAAGAAAGAATGCAAGGAGACAAATTTGAAATAGTCTTTCTAGACTCTTCTTTGAGAAGATTTGCCATAAAGGGAGCTGAGAAATGATAGTGGCTGGTACAAGGCAAAGTGGAGCCAAAATTGGGAATAAAAATAAGGTTAAAGATGGGATAAATAACAAGTTTTTATATTGAAGGAAATGATCAGTTTGAGAGGAAAAAAATTATGATGTAGCATAGAGAAATGAGAATTGCTGGTGTGGCTTTGAATAGGCAAAAAACTGAAGATCAAATGCACAAGTGGATGAGTCAGCTTTAGATAGGAGTATAGAGTATCCTTCTACAGTAACTGGTGGGAAGTAGAATATTTGGTTACACACTAGGCCATAACCTATAGATGCATATGTTGTGCTCTGCTCAAGATTTTCTGCCTGAGGAGATTGGAGGAGCTGAAATGCACCATACTGTGTGCCTTGATGTGGGACCAAATCTACCCAGCAGAAGGAACATAAAAGTATCATTTGNGGGCCATAACCTATAGATGCATAGGTTGTGCTCTGCTCAAGATTTTCTGCCTGAGGAGATTGGAGGAGCTGAAATGCAGCCTTACTGTGTGCCTTGATGTGGGACCAAATCTACCCAGCAGAAGGAACATAAAAGTATCATTTGGGATACATATACTCATAGATGGTGTTACACACTGAATCATATGTCCCTCTCCAACCCTAAATTCATATGTTGAAGGCCTAATCCCCAGTTTCTCAGAATGAGACTGTATCTGGAGATAGGGTCTTTAAAGAGGTAAGGTAAAATGAGGTCATAAAAGTGAGGGGTTAATCCAAATGACTGGTGTTCTTATAAGAAGAGGAGAAAAAAGAGACATCAGGGATGTGTAGGCAAAAAGAAAAGAACATGTGAAGACACAGGAAGAAGTCACCCATCTGCAAGCCAAGGAGAAAGGTCTTGGAAGAAACCAAAACTGCACACATCTGACTGTGAAATTCTAGCTTGCAGAAATGCAAGACAATACATTTCTGTTGTTTAAACCACTTTGTCATGGCATTCCCAGAAAACTAATTTAGGTGGGTAGAGGTGGTGGTGGCAGTCTGTGAAAGTTCTTTTAGGACTGCTTCAGTTTTTCTCAGTCAGGTGTAATCTTTAAAATGTAAAAACGGAGATGTGGTCACTACAATGAATACTATTTAAATTAGTTTCTTCTTTTCATGGGTTTGTTTTGTTATTTACTAGCTAGAATCTTACCATAGATACTTAGTTCATCAGTTTTGAGACTTTCAACACTTTCTGCAGCTGCTAGTGCAATAAGATAAGAAAAAGAAATTGGAGGCATAAGGAAGAATAAAATTGTCATTATTTGTGGATCATTAATTATATAATTACCAAACAATATAAACAAATTTTTATTAAAGATAAGAAAAAATACAAAAACTAATCAGACCGTTTAAAGAAAAAAAGCAAGGGAATGATGAACATGGGATTTAGTGGGGAGGGAGGAGATGGGAAAAAGGACTATGTGACCAGATGTGAGTTGTTACCACGGCACTAGCTTATGTTTTGAGTGGTGATTTTGAATATTTATTACATTATTAAAAATGCCAACTAAGTAACCAACCAACTAGATAAAGGTGAGCTAAGCCTGGAACAATGATGAATGTGTACTATGAATGAAAAATTATAATTAATCTAATTTTGTGTACCTTGGGCACAAAAAAATGTATCCATATCACCATGTTTTTAGCAATTTGCAATTTATGAAATGTTTCACACCCATTCCTTGTCTTGATAATCATTTGAAATATCTCTTTTGATTTTCAAAACAGTTCTGTGAGGTAGAAATTTATCCTCATTTTCCAGTTAGGACAAGGATCTAAGAATATTAAATAAATGTCACATTGCTCATGGGCAGTATTACTAGAACTTGAAATGTTCTTCTAAACTTCACGCCAAATATCACGTCTAGCAATGTTTTCTAAATTGTTGAGTTGAAAGTCTGAATCTAAAATCATTCACCATATATGGATGTTGTTTGATTTGCCTTACTATGATCGTACATATTTCCTTTACCTTTTGGACAAATTCAGTAAATTCTTTTAACATTCATGTGTGTAAGAGCTGTTCATATTTGAAAACTAAAATAAACAGATGGATGTAATTGAAATTTAACTCTTCAGATAGTGAAAGTGTGCAGCATTTAATTCTGATCCAATCCTTAGCCAATATTAGTTCCATTGTCTTACTGTTCTACTAAAATCAGGAAAGGAAAGTAGCCTCAAAAATGCAGACACTTCTCCTTATCCCACAAGCTTGATAACAGATTGATTAGAAACCAATTAACATGCATGATGATGTATATGAGATTCACAGTTTCTCTCTCAGTGAAGGAGGGTAGGGGCACCTTAAGTTGACCATTTTATTAAGAAAGGTCTTCTCACCAATACCTTTGATTTGTCCTGTTTATTCTTTTATAATGTCAAGTTAAAGCAGATGTTATTATTAAATTCTATTTAATATAGTGTATTCACTTTTCTAGCTTCAAAATATTCACCCAGAAGAGGCAAAAAGAAGTTAGAAACAGGTATTCTTTATTATTTTTTGATTGGGGGCATTATTTTACTAATTTATTCTTGCAGTTCAGTGAGACACTAATTTTTCAACTGATTTAATTTTTCAGTTTTACAAGAAATATTGTGCACTTCAAGCCTATTTCTTCTGTGATTGGTTTTATTTGGAAGCAGTGGAGAGTCACATACCTTTTTTGCAGCCGCATCTCTGCTCAGAGTGTGACTCCCTCCCCTGGAAGACAGTGTTGTGTTCTGTTAGCAGTAAGTTTGTTGTAATTTGGTAAATAATGTCAAACAGCATCAAAAGTTCAATATGAAGATATAGCATATGAAGCATGAATTCTTTCACATTATATACTTTCCTGATCCTTTCACTAAAGTTTAACCTATTGACATTTTGGAACTTACTCTAACTCTTTTATGACATTAGGGCATCATACTTTGATAAACAGCTTTCCAGCATTGAATTAAAAGGAAGTGAGAATACCTTTCAAGCTACCTAATATTCAGGTACAGGATGAGACAGTGAGCATGTCTGAGACAGTGAGTATTTCTGAAAATATCTTCAACAGCTTATTTCATAATCAGAAAAAGCATGTGTTTTATGGATATGGTTATATTAAAATGCTCCAATACCTTTCCTATATCTTTGAGAGATTAAAAACCTTTCTTCTAGAGACATTTTAGGTTTCTAAATTGGTGTATTTTACTAGTACAGACTAACTTTTGCTTGAATTACTTTAAGCAAAAATAATTGTGCATATTAGCACATGAAAAAAGATGAGAATGATTATAATTAACTTCTACTAACTTTTATTTCATAATTCTAAACTTCAAATCATGAGAATCTCAACATTGCAAGGATATAAATCTAGTATTCATTATATACAGTTGAACCTTGAACAACACAGGGGTTAGGAGTGCCAATCCTCCATGCCGTTGAAAATGTCCATATAAATTTTGATTCCCCTCAAATTAAACCACTAATAACCTACCGTTGGCCAGAAGCCTTATCAATCGCATGAATAGCTGATTAATACATATTTTTATGTTATATGAATTTTATGCTGTATTTTTACAATAAAGTAAGGTAGAGAAAAGAAAATGTTATTAGAAAATTAAAGGAAGAGGGAATATATTTACTGTACTGTACTATATTTATCAAAAACAGAATCTGTCCAGTTAGACCTGTGCAGTTCAAACCCTTGTTGTTTAACAGTCAACTGTATTTAAATTGGAAAACTTTCACTTGAAAAAATACATTGTTAAGAAAATACAATTCCCAAAACAAAAAAACTCCAAAAAAAGCCAAAAAAGCAACAAAAAAAGAAAATACGATTCCATCATGGACTGTTTTTTTTTCTTCCTACTGGTGATATTCCTGCTCCTCCCACCCCCCACCCCACATCCAACTTCTCCTCCTTACCTATCCAAAACTCGTAAGTCCTTTAATATTTATCTCAAATTGTTACCCAACGAAGACTGACTTGAGAACTCCAGCCTTGGTCCAGCTCTGCTTCCTGACCAGTCATGCACTTAGTTGCTGTATCATTGATTCAGACATAATTATTGTAGAACTGATGGCATGCAGCTTCCTGCAGTATTACAAACCATTTAAAAGTTTTCAGTGCAGCAATAATTCTCTCTCCAGTAAGTTTCTAAGATGTCTGAAGGCAGGTGGGTCATATCTTTTGTTCTGGGTCCAATATTTTTTTTTTGTTGGATAAAACATTTTTTAAAGATTTTATTTATTTATTTGAGAGAGAGAGAGAGAGAACAAAAGCAGGGGTGGGTGGGAGAGGGAGAAGCAGGCTCCCTGCTGAGCAGGGAGCCCGATGCGGGGCTCAATCCCAGGACCCTGGGATCTATGACCTGAGCCGAAGGCAGATGCTTACCTGACTGAGCCACCCAGGCACCCCAGGATAAAACATTTTATTCATTTATTTAACTGTCACTTATCCAGTGCTCCCTATGAGCGAGGGACTTTGCTAAATACTGGCATACAAGGATTTGCTATTTATTAATTCAACACATTTTTGAGTGTCTAACATCTGCCGGGGTTTCGAGATACAAGTATAAAGTAAATTAAATTTCTAATTTTGTGTAACTTCCATCTTAGTAGGGGGACAAACAATAAAGAAATAAATAACCTATATGTATTATCAAGTAGTGATAATGGCAATGAAGAAAATGAAATAAGGTAAAGCACTAAGGAGTGATAGAGTGTGAGTGTGCGGATACTTAAGCAAAGATGGTGAGTTAGTGTCTCTCTGGGAGATGGCATTGGAGCAGGGACCTGAGTGAAGTGAGGGGGGAGCTAAGCAAGCAAATGCCTGACAGGAGAGAGTTCTTGGCCAAGAGAAGATTAAGTTCAAGTGACTGGGATGGAGATGTTTTTGGCGTGTCCCAGGGCAGTGAGAAGGTAAACTGGCCGAAAGGGCCTAAGGGACAGGGAGGGCTCCCTGGAAGTGAACCCAGAGAGGAGGCGGTGCCAGTTCAGAACAGGCTCTAAAGGATTTGATTCTATATACAGTGGAAAGATGTTGGAGATTTTAAGTAAGGCACTGATATGGTCTGATTTATGATGAATAAGACAAATTAAAAGATCTTGGAACTGCTCTAAAGAAACTTAAAATCTATTATTCAAAGTTCTACTATACAAACATCCATAGGCATTCTTATTAAACTATGGAATTAAAAAAATAAATTTACTAAAAATTAAAATATTCCCTCTATGTCTATGGTCTATGTAGAGTATGTGTGTGTGTGTGTAAATATATATATATACACACACATATATATGTGTGTGTATATATATATATATGTAATTGTGGGAAGAGACAAAGCAAATTTAAGTGGAAAATTACAACCTCAAAAGTTCTAAAAATGTGGAATAGCGTTTATAAACTGAAAACTCAAATCCAAGAAACGTAGTTTATTCATTTGAGAAACAAAAGCAGTGGCTGTTTTTTTTTTACTTCCTTATTTTTGTATCTCAAAATGCCAAGGTATGACTTAATATTTTATGCAAGAATATGAATTATTATTATTTGTTATTATTATTATTATTATTTTTTGCTTTTACTTATTTATTTGAGAGAGAATAAGCAAGAAGGAGAGAGCATGAGCAGGGGGAGGGAGGGAGAGAAGCGGAGGAAGAAGAAGACTCCCCACTGAGCAGGGACCTTGACTTAGGGCTGCATCCCGAGACTCCAGAATCATAACCCCAGCCGAAGGGAGACGCTTAATTGACTGAGCCACCCTGGCGCCCCTCAATTACTGTTATTTGAATTGTAGGTCCCAAAGAATATTTGACAAATATTTACAGCACATGTGTGCTACAAATAAGGACATAGTGATTGGTTATAAAGTGGATCTAGGGTGCCTGGGTGGCTCAGAGGGTTAAACGTCTGCCTTCGGCTCCAGTCATGATCACAGGGTCCTGGGATTGGGTCCCACATCGGGCTCCCTGCTCAGGGGGGAGTCTGCTTCTCTCTCTCTGTCTCTGTATCTCCGCCTGCTTGTGCTCTCTCTCGCTCTGTCAAATAAATAAATAAAATCTTAAAAAAAAAAGTGGATCTGAAGAACTGCGAAATAGAAACATAATTATATGATCTGAAGGTATTAAATAATCAAAGATCCTTTCATGCATCTGTCCATAGATGAGATTTTAGCGCTGTAACTAAGGGATCTGGTTTGTAATATTAATTTTGAGGCTGATGCGATAGGTGACTCTGAGCAAATCTACAATGATGGTAACAGCTAATGCTAAATCAGTGGTCGTTCTGTCAGGCCCTCTGTGAACAGCACACTTCCTGCTGGTGTTTTCTTGCCAGAGTTCGGAACCAAATGAGAGCTACAACAGAACTGGGCAGATGGAGAACCAAGTTTCACCTTTATGACTAATGAAGCTATTACCAGACAGTGTGGCAACAACTGGCTTCCAAATATTGAACTCTGGCATAACATAGATTTCTGCATGCAGTCTTGGGCTGTGCTGGTGGACTGTCACTTTCCACTGAAGGGCATCCAGAGATGTATAGAGCAGAGCAAGAATGGACTCTTCTGTGGGTATTTAATCCTAGGATAAAGGAGAGCAAGGATCTGGGTTACACCATTCTACCCCTTCTTCCAAAGCAATAGTCAGATGTATTTAAGGAAATTCCCTCTTCACTGAAGTTATGTGAATGGAGAACTTTTTCCCTGGTCATGAATCTCATTGATTTCTCACAGAAACCCTATAGAATAGGTATTATTATCACAGACACAAAGGCACGGAGAAGCAAAGGGAAGCATTTGGCGACATCCCACCATGAGGCCATGGTGGAGACAGCCTTGAACTCAGGCAGTCTGGCCCCAGACTTCACATTCTCACCCGCATGCCCTCCTGCTTGTCTAATCTTTTCTGAGCTGAACTTTCTTATCTGAAAAATGACGGGGTTAGGCTAGAAAAATCTCTAAAAATTCCTTTCGACTTTAAAATGCTTTAATATGTCTTTTGGTTTATTGGAGAAATATCTGGGTGTGTGAAATATTTGAAACTCCTCAGGCAAGGGATAAGATGGAACAATATCACATACAACTTAAAACGTTATTTTGATGAAAAGCCACAGTAGGTAATTGTAACCCAATTCTCTTTTCAATGTGGAAAACTTAACAGTTTAAAAAGGAACAGACAGACGGAATTTTGCTAACACGTCCAAGAAGGAAATATGATTTCACATGCATATTATATGCAAGTTTATGAATGCAGTCATAGTGTCTGGAACCTAGGTAGGAAACTATGATGAAAATCAGTGAAGTAAAATATCAAAATAAAACATTGCATGACAACTCCTAATGGGTAGTGATGCTGGCGCCTTTAATAAAACCACTTGGGAGTATTAACGTGAGACATAAGTGGCTGAAGGGTTCTGAATTTCCCTGGTGATAGTCATATATCAAAATGAATGTTAGCTGGCAATAATTCAAGCAGCGACATGCTTAGCATGCCACACTGTTGAGATGCCCAAGTCATGATCATGGAAGGTACATTGTGACATTTTACTTTGTGTCAAATTAAGTACATAACTTTGTTCATAATTTCCTAAGAACCTGTTTGGAGCAAAGATTTAGGACTATAATCTCAATTAAGGATGGAAGGTGTGATTTAGGTAATGAGATCACCTTTGTATATTTGAAAGGACAGAGGCATTATCAGCCTGTTTCTAGGGAACTGCTTTCAGTGTCTTCCAGGCAGCCGAGAATTTAGTCCGCATTTGGAATACACTCTGGGCATTTTGGAATAATATTTTTAATTGAAGATTTTTAAAAATCACTTTAAAATAATATGCTTTCAAAAATGACTTCAAACCAATGTAAGTTCTTTTTTTTTTAAAAGATTTTATTTATTCATTTGACACAGAGAGAGAGATTACAAGTAGCCAGAGAGGCAGGCAGAGAGAGAGGAGAGAGGAGGAAGCAGGCTCCCCGCTGAGCAGAGAGCCTGATGCGGGCCGGATCCCAGGACCCTGGGATCATGACCTGAGCCGAAGGTAGAGGCTTTAACCCACTGAGCCACCCAGGTGCCCTATTTTTTTTTTAATAAAGATTTTATTTATTTGTTTAGAAAGAGAGAACGCATACATGAGCAGGGGGAGGGGCGGGGGTGAGGGAGAAAGAATCTCAAGCCAACTCCCCGTTGAATGGGGACCCTGCTGCTGGCTCAAACCCAGGACTCTGAGATCATGACCTGAGCTGAAATCAAGGATCAGACGCTTAACCTACTGAGCCACCCAGGCGCCCCAAACCAATATACGTTCTTATCAATTAAGATACTTGTATAAGATACTTATCAAGTATCTTACACAATTAATGTTCAAATAACTTCAGTTTTTCGGTCAAATTAATTTGGTAGTTGGCAAGTGTTGAGTACCTTTATTTAATGCCGTATGTTTAAATTCTAGTTGATGAGTTTTCTTCTACTTCTCCACCAAACACAAAAAAATTTAAAAAATGGCATTGTCTTTACTAATTAATGTATCTTTGATAAGCATGACTTCTGAAAAAAGGTCATTTTCTTTTTTTAGGGGTTGCCTGGGTATCATGTATAACGATAGTTCTAATTCTCCACTTGTATCTGTTATTCTTTTTTTTTTTTTTTAAAGATTTTATTTATTTTTTTGACACAGAGAGNTTTATTTGACACAGAGAGGGAGAGATTACAAGTAGGCAGAGAGGCAGAGGCAGGCAGAGAGACAAGGAGAGGAGGAAGCAGGCTCCCCGCTGAGCAGAGAGCCCGATGTGGGCCTCGATCCCAGGACGCTGAGATCATGACCTGAGCCGAAAGCAGAGGCTTTAACCCACTGAGCCACCCAGGCGCCCGTATCTGTTATTCTTTTTAGTAGCATTATTTTTCAGACCATATCTCAGGGTTCCTTCTGGAGAATTTTTTTTCTGTTTGGTCGAAGAGGTTTTCTTTGGCTGTTGGAACTTCGTGTATATTTACTCTTTCCAAAACATGTGTGTGTTTTGAAATTATTTCTTTAAAGATTATGACACGAGGGGTGACTGTGTGGTTCAGTCAGTTAAGCGTCTGCCTTTGGCTCGGGTCATGATCTCAGGGTCCTGGGCTGGAGTCCCGCATCAGGCCCCTGCTTCCCCTTCTGTCTGCTGCTCCCCCTTTTTTGTGCTCTCTTTTTCTCTGAAAAATAAATAAATAAAATCTTTAAAAAAAAGATTATGACATGAATGGAATGTTATGATTCTTGATTTTCAAAAAGAGTCTAAGCAGAGAAATGATTTCTAATGACACAATTTATATATATTATAAATTGCTTCCAATAATATGTATATTTTACTGATTAATAACTCAGGATAGAAGACATGAATTAGTAAGGAGCAGAGATGGATTATTCAAAAAGTAAATGACAAATGTCAAGTACTCTGGAGCAGGGTGTTTTAATGAAATAAAGAGTAAAATCCCAGTTTTTTTTTTATTGCAACATTATAAAGTCTAATAAAGTTTCTAAACATATAAACTAAAGCTATTAAAACTATATTATTTGACTTATAACAAATTATGTTGATGATTTGTTACAAACAAATGAATAATAAGTAGTAAAAATAAATGTATAAGTAAGTCGACATGTATTTTAAAAACTCTAATAATATCCAGGGTGTAATGATTATGGCGATTCCAGGAAAGGGGATGTCTGTCTGAATAGTGAGATTTCATTTGCTGCTTATTTTGAGAACAGTCACTTGGACCTCTTGTGAAATAGTCTCTTGTGATTTCTTCCCCTATTAATAGCTTGCTTTGGGCCTGATGGCTTCTAATCAGTGAATAATGATTACTGACGGGGCCACGGTTATCAACAGCAACAACAGTAGCATTTATGGGCTTTCAGTCTTCATAACAACCCAGTGAAGTAAGGCTTGTAATCACCTTCATTTTTACCCATACGCAGACCAACACTCCGAGAATTTAGGTCATTGCCAGAGATCATCAAACAATGCAAGTACAATGGATACGTACTGTGCTCCTGCTACGTTCTAGGCGCTGAGCTGGTCTCAGCAGAATGGAAGACAGCCTGTGTTCTCAATTCCTGTTCTGGGCAAAATAGATGAATTTCCAGGCAACTGCCATTTGGACAGCTAAGAGCTAGTATAAGAAGTACCGCACTGGGGTGCTCAGAGATACAGAGCACCTGCATCGGGTGTGAGGGAAACCTCTGCCGGCAGAGAGTAGACGAGCTGGGTAAAAGCGTTCTCTTTCTTGTGTGTGTCTTGCTAGCGAGCGTAGATTGTGTTCACCCTTACTCTTTTAGCTCTACAAGGCTTTAGTTCTCTGCAAGCATATTATAGCTCACCACACCACCACATGGGAAACGACTCCTCTTTTGCATATGTAATACCAGAATAGACTTTGCATTTATTTTCAGGGCTGCATTTGGGAGAGTACTTAGCGATTTTGCCAAAGAAAATACGGACTTGAGAAAAATAATGAAAAATTCTCGAGACACATGGAATCCACAGCCAATTGTTTCTAAGATCTGGTTACTATTTATAAACTCTCAATTTTAATATAAGATGTTTTAACTGCTGAAAAGTATTTTTCTTTTCATTTTAGAAGTTCAGCATTGCATGTACTTTCTACGTGCAATGATTTGTATGAATTTAGGGCATCGGTGAGCCATCTGTAGATCTGACCAGGTTTAAGAATGAACAAGACATACTTGGTTAGTTGTGGAAGCTTTGAGCGGTGGGAGCAGAGAGCCAGGAAATTGTCTGCCAAATATGTCTTTTTTAAGAACTGCCCCTCCCCTCTAAATTCACATGTTGCCATAGATGTCACCAGGTTTATAAATGTCACCATTGATTAGTTTAGTGTGGGAAGAAGATCCAAGCTGGGCTAAGTATATTATCCCACTATTTTGACCTCATTAATTAGGCGTGGCTGGTCAGAGTCCATTGTTTCCACGCCAAATGGGTTGACTACAACTCAATTCTGGCACTGCCTACCTGGAATTAGCACCAGACTCCACAGGTTAAGAGCTCAGGCCTCCACAAAACTGCCCTGAGCTTAGAAACCAGATGCAAGTGGGGTTCCCAGGTCAGCCACACTTCTGACTGGCCTGCTTCAAATATGGAGGTTTCTATGGTCCCTCCGGTTTCCATAATTTAATAGAACTCACAGAACTCAGGGATGTGTTATATTCATGATTACAGTTTTCTTACAGAGGACACGACTCAGAAGTAGCCAAATGAGAAAGCTGCATAGGGCAAGGTCTGGGAATGTCTCAGTCACAGAACTTCCATGCTTTCCCCATAGACTCAGGGCATCTCTGCGCCAACCAGAAAGAGCCTTGCTGTTGAATTTTTATTGGGGTTTCACTTAGAAGTATGATTGATGAAATCTTTGGCTGTGTGATTGATTCAGTTTCCAGCACCCATCCCTCTCCCTGGAAGTTCAAGCCGGCTGGGCTAGTCACATGCCAAGTCTTTCTGGTGACCAGCCTTCATTGTCCCTGAAGCTGTCTTCAGTGCCCGCCAGGGATCGCTTCGTTAACATAACAAAGACACTTATTTATCATTCAGGAAATTCCAGTGGCTTTTAAAGCTCTGTGCCAGGAACCAGGGACAAAGCCCAGATAATATTCTTTATTATACCACTGAGTTCACGCTTAGAAATTCTGTTATTGGAACTGAGTAGGAGAATCCAATCTCTTCAGATTCCTGTGCTATGTTATGTAAACTTTAGGCCAGTTGGCTGCCATGTTTTGCCCGAGGAAAACAGAGGCCAAGGTGTAGAAAGGAAAAGAAATGAAGCAGACGCACAGAGAGAAGGAGGAATGGGGGAGAGAGTGAGCCCACAGAGATTTGAGTCACTTTTCCACCATTTTCCTGTCCTTGGTTTCTATGAGGCTTCACGTCACCTTTACAAAATATCCTTTCCCTCTTCTGACTTCATCCAAGTCTGGCTGAGTTTCTCAGACTCCTAACCGAGCGTCTACTGGTAGAGTGAGCCAGTGAGCACATGTATGGAAACGGAAGTGTGTGGACTTAAATCACGTGAAGCTATGGGCAGAGTTGGTATCTCCTTACTCCACATGGCACAGAAGGTCACGTGCTGCCTTGTGCAAATGCTGATCCTGTTACTCTGCTGAATGAGTCAACGTGAGTATGTGGGGAACGTTGTCCACCCATTGTCAGGTGTTTCCTTCTACACACAGGTGTCTGGCAGCAAGGACCTCTCTGTCTTTATAAGATGCCACCGTAGCAGCTGCAACAGAATTGGAATGAGTGACTCAGCTCCAGGGTTTGTAGAGTCTGACCCAGAACCCGCTGCTGGGTGCAATGGCACTGTAAGTTGGCAGCGGTTCTACTCGCTCCTGTTGGCTTCCCTCTGTGGCCTGGGATTTCTATGAGTTTCTCGTGAGGCCCCACAGTTGTGATTTGGGCATTTTAAGTGTGGACAAGTGATAAAGTTCTGAGGAATACTAGATAACATATAATTTCACTCCGGGCTTTGTACCTTCTCCTGAGGGGTCCATGAGCATTATTACAGTGTGTAGAACATTCTTGCCTCACCTTATGGCTTTTGCATGCGCTAGTCTCTCTGCCTAGAGGGCCTGTCCCTGAGGTCTCCGCATGACGTATTTCCTTAGGACCTTGAGGCGCATCCTTGAGGCACGTCCTAGGGACGGCTCAAGTGCAATCTCCTTAGTGATGTCTCCCCTGTCTGGGTGGCTCCTACTTATTCTTTGCTCCTCTATCCCGCTTATTTTACTTTTTAGCACTTATTCAACATCTGACGCATTGAACCTTTGTTTACTTGTTTATTTTGTTTGCTTCTCTAGAATGTAAAATCTTATGAAAGAGCGCCTTTCTCTCTTATGTTCATTGTTTCATCCCAGCACCCAGAAGAGTTCTGGGCACATCATTGGCACCAACAAAGATGTCTTGAATAAAAAGAGAAATGAAGCAATGCTTTTCTGTCCAGCACCTTTGGAATATCCTTCCTACATCTGGGGGAGCTTTCTGCCTTGTCAGTCTTGATTCCCAAGAAGGCAAGTCAGGTACTTGATCTGAGTAGCTGGGGGCACAGATCAGATGTACCTGCCCCCCCCCCCACTACTCTTAATCAGAAAGCAGCAACCTCAGGAAGTATGTATTAGGAGGGTGTGTGTGTGTGTGTGTGTGTGTGTGTGTGTGTGTGTGTGTAAAGGCACATTGGTGGTGTTTGTTTTACTGGCCTAAGCCCAGTGCCCCTGGTGTGAGCTGCAGCTTCTATGTCTGGTGGAGTTGGCAGTGGGTTTTTCTGTGGAGCAGTCTGTTTGTGTTTGGGGCTTGTACCTGGCTGCATAGCCTCCAGGTTTTGTGAGCAATGTAAGTTATTTTTGAAAATAAATTTCTTTTTTTTTTTCTACTTAAACTAAAGTTTAAGCGAGTTCTGTTGTCGGCAACTGGGAATCCTAACTGATTCACAGCTGGATTGAATCTGAATAATATATCCGAAAGTCTACTGTTTTTAAAAGCTATTTAGCGGTTTATAAGCTAGAACATTCTTTTGGTTAGACCTTAGTGTTCATCTGGTCAAGTAATTTTCAACTTTTTCTTTTTTTTGCATAGAATTATTTCTTCAAGTGAAATTTTACAAGAAGGTGGGCATCCAATATTAAAAACTGATAAAATGGAAGCCACTCGGGAAAGTTGGGAGATGTAAGAATCCTTCTCGTTCCCTTTCCCTCACAGTGTCTGAGGCCTCTTCTTGAGTCCTTAAGGCACTCCAAAACATGAGAATTCACTGACAATTAACCTCATTTTATAGAGGAGGAAATGGGCACATAGGAAAGTGTAAAAGAAACATGTTTATGAGAGAAGTCACTGGGACCCATTATCTCTACACTAGCCCAGAATTTTTGTATCACACTGCTGTGCACACTCAAAATAAGAAAGGAAAGTAACCATTCTCTTTTAAAGCTTTTTTTGGGGGGGGGGCATAGTTGAGGAGCAAAAGCAATAGTTTGTTTAAATTGAGGTTCTCAGATAAAAATGTTTAACAAATTTAATTTAGAAACTTACTTCCAATAGTGTATTTGAGAGCACTTGAGAAGTTAACACTGTGTGGTTTTTAATTTAAAAATGTATATCATCCAATAAATATTTTCCTTAGGATAAAACCCTTTTTCAAGATTTCTTACCAGTATATGATAATCTAACTGCTATACATTATACTTTAAAATGCAAATGCATTGAAAGAATGAATCAAAACAATATTAAAACATATGGTAAGCCCATCTAGAAAGTTTTATCCTTTGACAAGTCTAATAAGATCAAATCAGTGAGGGCGCCTGGATGGCTCAGTGGATTAAAGCCTCTGCCTTCGGCTCAGGTCATGATCTCAGGGTCCTGGGATCGAGGCCCGCATCGGGCTCTCTGCTCAGCATGGAGCCTGCTTCCTCCTCTCTCTCTGCCTGCCTCTTTGCCTACTTGTGATCTGATCTTTCTCTGTGTCAAGTAAATAAATAAAATCTTAAAAAAAAAAAGATCAAATCAGCGAAACAGACAAATATTTCCTTGTCTAACATGCGCATGTGTGTTTTCTTCTCTCTCTCTCTCTCTTTTTTTTCCCCAAGATTTTATTTATATATTTAACACAGAGAGAGAACAAGAAGATGGAGCGGCAGGGAGAGGGAGAAGAAGGCTCGCCTGCTGAGTAAGGAGCCCGATGTGGGGCTCGATCCCAGGACCCTGGGATCATAACCTGAGGTGAAGGCAGTGGCTTAACTGACTGAGCCACCCAGACATCCCAATGCATGTATGTTTTCTATGGCAATGCAGATACAGCAAAACAAACTCCTTCAATTAGTCAGTGAAATGAGTCCCTTTACTGAAAAGGCAAATTCAATTCAAATCAATAAAAAGTAGAGGATCCATTTGAATTTTGACCTGAATTTTCTGAACCTAAATGACCAAATCATTATATAGAAAATATGATTAAAGTCCCAGTTCTCTCAATGACAATTCGAGACATTTGTTATTTCAGTTATCATTACCTGCCTCAGTGTAAACTCTTTTGGATGGAGAAACCAAAAGTCACAACAACTTATTGACAACATCATTGATTCTCTCTTTTATTTCTCTTTTGCAAATGATAATAATTTGTGTCTGGTGATTTGGAAGTCTGTTTTTTATGACTCATCTCCAAAGAGCTATAATTTTCCATTAAATTGCTGTCCATACTGGTACCACAATAACAACTCCTCCAATCTATCATGATTTTTTCTCAACTATTCCCTTTATAAGCATTAAAAAAATTTTTTAAGCTATATCCCACTTGAGAGTTTTTACCCTTAAAGTTTGGAAGTTCTATAGGTAAGTCAATAGAAAAACTTCTCCTTAAATAAATTTATATTTTACTTAGATTTAAAAAAAAGAAATGAGGCATTCATCAGGAATTTAGGACAACTTCACGATTGAAACATTGTTTTCTTTTTAAAAAATTCTTTTAAATTTGCGTATAGTTGACACACAACATTACATTAGTTTCAGGTATACAACATAGTGATTCACATTTTTTATGTTATGCTAGGCTTACCACAATTGTAGCCACCATCTGTTACAAAACAATGTTGTTACAATGTCATTGACTATATTCCCTATGCTGTGTCTTTTATTTCCATAACTGATGATTCCATAACTGAAAGCCTGTATCTCCCACTCCCCTTCACCCCTTTTACTCAACTCCCACCACCCCTCCCCTCTGACAACCATCAGTTTGTTCTCTGTATGTATAGGTCTATTCTGCTTTTTGTTTGTTTATCTGGTTTTTTTTTTAGAGTCTACCGAAATCATTCGGTATTTGCCTTTCTCTGACTTATTTCACTCAGCATAAAACCCTCTATCTAGGTCCATCCATGTTGCAAATGGGGCAATCTCATCCTTTTCTAAGGCTGCATAATATTCCATTGTATGCATATACATGACTTCTTCCTTATCTGTCTATCAATGGTCACTTAGATTGCTTCTGTATCTTGGCTATTATAAACAATGTTGCAATAAACATAGGGGTTCATATATCTTTTTGAGTTAATGTTTCATTTTCTTTGTGTAAATACCCAGTAGTAGAATTATTAAATCATATGGAATTTATTTATTTATTTAATTATTTGCCCCAGGAGTACAGGTCTGTGGATCACCAGGCTTACACCTTTCACAGCACTCACCATAGCACAAACCTTCCCCAATGTCCATAACCCATCTACTCTATCCTACCCTCCCACCCCCCAGTAACCCTCAGTTTGTTTCGTGAGAGTAAGAGTCTCTTATTAGAATTTCTATATTTAATTTTTTGAAAACCTCCATACTGTTTTCGATAGTTGCTGTACCAATTTACATCCCCCATCATCAACTTTCTTGATGTTAGTGATAGGAGAACCATGTAAGTGACAAAGTAGGCTCAGTGCATGGCATCCAAAAGCATTTCTGATGCTCATAGTTCAAGATACCTTCCATGGCACCATCACTGTCCACACCTAGAGGCTGCCACAGTTGGGCACTAGGGCAGTGGAAGCCATCAGATATAGAGACTCTCAATGACCAAAGCTATGCTGTGGTCCACAACCCTTCAAGTCTACTCAGAATTCTCCCTCTTGTCTGAAGGCCAAATTAAAAAAAAAAAATAGATCTGATAGGGAATAATTGACAGGTTGAAGTCATTTCCAGGAGGATTTTCAATCCCTCATGTTAAGAGGCTGATCTTTCTTGGGTTAATAATTTTGACATCTAAGACAAAATAACCAAGGACCATTGTAGTAAAACAGTAGTTATGTGATATTTGTATTTAATTGATAACTATAAAATCCTTCTCTGGGCCAGAATTGACCTTTCTGGTCTTAGTTTATTCAACTTTTATAAAATGGCTGGTACTCTACAGTGTTTTCATATTTGTAAGTTTTAAGGCTGTAGAAGCATTCACGCACCCATTCTGTCAACAATGCGATTCAAACCTCTGTCCTTGACCAGTGTATTTAACATTGATCTATATAAAGAATTGGTACCCTGCCATGAGTGATAAATGCAGTTTTAAAAAATGTGACCTAGCCCTAGTCTTGACTCAGAGAGTTTTCAAGGTTAAGCAAGTGGTTGATCTCTTTCCATTCATCTATGTAATGCTTTTAGAGATGATTGCCTTGGACAGGCCAGTGGGGGAACTGACCCAAGCCACACTTTAGAGGGTCCTGTGTATCATAAATACCATTCAGTTCCAAGGAAAGGTGTCTCTACTTTTCTTGCCCTGTATCCACGAAGCAAAATCTCCAGTGTCCTAATTCCATGAAGACTTGGGGATTGTGTCACTGACATTGTCAGAGCCAGAGTTACTCTGAAATGTTGGATAAAAATATTAGGTAGAGCAAAAATAAATTAATTTGCCAAATGCTTTCTATTGAATAACAATAACATAATATTTTCTTGAGCAGGAAGTAGTGCTGAGTGTCTATATTCCTGCTTTTCCTTGTTGCCAAGGACTGAATTGTTTCCCCTAGTTCATATGTTGAAGCCTTAACCCCCGGTGTGACAGTAGTTAGGGATAGGCCTTTAAGGGGTGATATGGGTGGGCCCCTAAATGAACAGTATTAATGTTCTTTTAAGAAGAGATACCAGATCTGTCTCCCTCTCTTCCTCTTTCTCCCTCTGCATGGGTTCAGAGGAAAGGCCAGGAGGATTGCAGCGAGAAAGCATCTGTCTGCACGCCGGGAAGAAAGTCCTCACCAGAAATCAAACCTTCCTGGATGTTGATCTGGAACTTCTAGCCTCCAGAAGTGGGAGCAATGCATTTCTATTGTTTAAGCCACCCAGCTTATGTTTCTTGTTAGGGCAGCCCAAGCAGACAGATACGCCTGTGTTCTAATTCCTGGATCTGGAGGTAGGTGTAGATGAGTGAAGTATGCACAACAATTGTACACAGTGTCTGAATAGCCTTTTACAACGTTAAATAATTCATAGTTCTTAGAAAAAAAGTCGAGCTGAAACTTGTGAAGCATGACATTGATTCTTTTTTGCCAGTTTTATTGAGGTTTAATTGAGACATAAATTTGTATGTAAAGTGTACGACATGATGATTTGATATATGCATGCATCATGAAATGATTATCACAACAAAGTTAATTAATACATCCATCACCTCACATAGTTTTATTATTTACTTGCTTACTTGTTGGGGATGCTTAAGATTTACTGTCTTAGCAAATTTCAAGTATATAACATGGTATTATTAACTGTAATGCCCCCATCTTATATATTAGATCCTGGGAATATAGTCATCTTCCAACTGAAGGTTTGTACCTTTTAACCAGTGTCTGCTCATTTCCCCTACATCCCAGCCCCTGGCAACCACCATTCTACTCTGTTTCTGTGAGTTCAATGTTTTGTTTTTTGATTCCACATTTAAGTGATACCGTGTAGTAATTGTCTTTCTCATGACATTGATTCTTTACATGGGCTGCCAGATAGACATTGAACAATCAATTATAAATGGTTTTCTTTTTATAAAAATATTTAATAAGATGTAGTTACATTTTTGAAAATTAAAGTTTCAGTTTTTATTTCTACTGGTTTAAATTTTGTCACTGGGTATAGGTTTTATTTTGCCTTTTAATTTTAATATATCATTTTGATTATTTTAGGGAAAAAATAAGAAACCCAATAAATCATTTTACCTTATTTACCTTTAAAATTTTTTATGCTTTGAAAACAATATTTTATTTTTTTAATTCTTTAGATCAGAGGTCAGCAAACTAAGACCTGTGGGTCAAATCTGGTCTGCCATTTGTTTTTATATAAAGTTTTATTGGGATACGTCCATGCCCATATTTTTATGTATTGTCCGTGGTTACTTTCATGGTACAACATCAGAGCTGAGTAATTGCTATAGATACTGCATGCACTGAAAAGTCAAAAATAATTACTATCTGGCCCTTTACAGATAAAGTTTTCTAACTCTTGCTTTAGATCACTGAGAATGTGTACAATCTGAATCATGATAAAAGTAGAAATTAAGAGAAGCTGAAAACTAAAAAGCAATAAGAGAAACTTTTCAAATTAATGCTCAAAATTTAAATAACGAGAAGCTAGGAAAATGAGTGGACTTCTGCACAGCACTGCTCACATAAAATTTGTAAGCAAGATGTTATAAATTTTTCAAAGAAGACTGACTGAAAATGAGCAAGGGATATTATTCACATGAAATCTACACTGAGACTGGTCAGATAAAGCTTATGTAATGACAGAGTCTCATTAATTGAAGCCGTAGTCAATGATCAAAACAGTGAAAATGAAAGACAAAGTTACTCCTATCAAATTCGTAATTCAGAGGCAGCAAATACAATTCTGGCATGCTTGTTAGAAGTTGCAGAGAAATACATTCATAAAATCTGCAAATTGGATAAAAAAGTTGAAAACTTTGGAACCTGACTCTGTTTATTGGATGATGATTCTGGAAAATGGCTGTCATAGCCTGACAGAAATGAGAATGCTTCTAGCAAAGCACAATCCAATTCAAATCAATGATTACATTTTTTCCATTGGATAAATGTGAAATTTATATTTCATTTTTTCCCATAGACTATTTTTTAGAGCAGCTGCAGGTTCACAGCAAAACTCAGTGGAAAGTGCAGACTTTCCCATGTTCTCCCTGTCCCCACATGCGCACAGCCTCTCCCATTATCTACATCCCCCACCACAGTGTCACACTTGTTACAACTGATAAACCTACACGGACACCTTGTTATCATTCAGAGATCATAGTTCACATTTGCGTTCACTGTTAGTGTTGTACTTTCTACAGGTTTGGACAAGGGTGTAATGACATGTATCCATCGTTATTGTATCACAGAGTGTAGTTTCACTGACCTAAAATTCCTCTGTGCTTCATATAGTTCATTTTAAACCCCAAATCTTTCAAAGTGAAAAACAAGCTGTTATATTCTAAGTTCAAAGACAAAATATTTGGTTATTACCCTTATATATTTCTCAACCAACGTTCATAAATAGTTTTGGGCAATAAAGATATTTGTGATTGGAAATATTCTTGATTTAAAAAAGTGAAATGATAAAGGGGCAAAAAAATAAAATGAAACCAGGATGGGTGCCAACCAAATGGAAAATGGTTAAACAAATTATGAATGGAATATTATGCCATATGAGCAACTATTATTAAAGAATAAGCTGAAAAAACATGAAATGCCACAAGTACACAAAATCAGCAGATACTAAACAAATGAGCAAGAGGACTAAATAAGTGACAAACAATTGATACTTTTCAACAAAGTCATAAATGTAGAGCAGAATATACAACACTGTTATAATGTTCTTCAAAGAATATTAAAGATGATATCATGTGTCCAGTTTTTAGCAAAGCACAATAATGCTTATTGCAGCAATAATTTTTTGTTCAATTTATTGAGGTAAAATTGATAAAACTGTAAGATATTTAAAGGGTCCATCGTGACTTGATAAATGTCTACATTGTTAAGGAATTCCTCCCATCTAGTTAATTGACACATCCATCAACTCTCATATTTACATATATATGTTATACACGCATGTATATTTTTTGGAGAGAACAAATAAGTTCTTCTCTCTAAGCAAACTCCAATGACATAACACAATGTTATCAATTACAGTCACCATGTTAAATATCAGATCCTCAGACCTTATTAACCTTATAACTAGAAGTTTTATCAACCTTCGCCTAATTTTTATATAAACACGACAAATTGTGGGGTTAGGTAGAAAGGTTCGCTAAGTTTGTTGAAAGAATGGTTAGAGATATATAAAATATGAATAAAAATAGTGAAAAGAATTAAAAATGTGACTCTCCTTTTGGATGGAGAATCCTAATTAGATGGTTCATTTGTTGGATAAGAAAGTGGGAGAAGGGAGTGCCTGGGTGGCTCAGTTGGTTAAGCATCTACGTTTGGCTCAGTCATGACCAAGGGGTCTGGGATCGAGCCCCACATCGGGCTCCCTGTTCAGCAGGGAACCTGCTTCTCCCTCTCCCTCTGCCGCTCCCCCTGCTTGTGTTCCCTCTCTCACTGTGTCTCTCTCTGTCCAAAAAATAAATAAAATCTTAAAAAAAAAGTGGGAGAAGAAAACACATAAAAAAGTAAATATTATGTGGTTTAACTGGATTTCAAAGGTTATGTTGAGAAGCTCCTCAAAATAAAATCAAATTGTGATTTTTTTGTAGAAAATGAATTTAATTTCAAGTGTCCATGCTGCTTGCCATTAATAACATTAGGAAAAGATAATGATCACCAACAACACAAAAATGATGTGCTTGGCTACTTCAATTTTAAAAGACTTAAAAACTTAAAAAACCCAAACTCTGGAGAAAACTTTGGAGAAATTGCAAGAAGCTACATGTTAAATATGCAACAAATCTGACATTTCATTAACATGGAAAGAAATTGCAACTAGAAATAAAAGTATTTCCTGCCTGTGAAGAAAAAGATTCATGTACAAATATTTCCAAAACTGACTTCTAGAAAGAATATTTTCTTGTCATTCATTAAACAAGTTATGGTTTCAACTGAAGAGAGATTGGAATAAATTGAGCAGCCCACTGCTCTTTTCAGATCTTTTTATAATATTCCAGCACTGACAGTTTTAAAAGACGAAGAACCTAAGAAATGTTGTATGGCTTTAGATACTGCTTTAAAATACTTTGAAAATCTTAAAAAAAAAAAAATACTTTGAAAATCTGATAAGGGCAATTGAGATTTATATCTTGGAATTAATTTATTTTGTAATGTTCTTGTGTTAATAGTTCATCATCAGTGTTGCTATTATAATGTTCAACATGATTTGTTAATTTCACATTCCCTTTTTGAATCTCAGATTGCTTTACATTTTTCTTAATAGTTCCAGTTGTCACTGCCTCAGCAGAACAAAGTTTCTCTATATTAATGTGAATAAGAATCTACCTAAGAACTACCAGGACTCAGGAAAGGTTATCCTTTTTGGTTGCTGACAGAAACAGAGTATGGGGAAACTTTGATGACACCAAATAATGAGTGAATTTGCAGACATTTTATGAGATAAATATAGAATTTTAAAATGAATTAGGTCATTTCGGTGTTTTATTATTCACCCAAACATTGTTGGTCCATTGACAGAACACCTAGATGGGCACAATAAAAATTAAATTCCGTTTTCTTTGATATTTTGCCAGCTTTCAGTTTTATGCACCTATTCCCCGATGTAATAAGGAAAATCTATTTGTTAAAAAAGGGGGGGATAGAACATGCTAAGTCCTTTATTTAACAGCCTGTTAGCTTGCTGTAAGACTTCAGTATTTACACATGTGTTACGTGGACCTCCATTCGCGCCCTGCTTTCACGACGAGGGGCCATCCCACTGGCCCCATCTTCTTTATGGGCTAATCCAAGGACCACTGGATGAGAGGAAACGTGAAAGCGTGTTGACAACAGACGAGGTGATGTGCTGGTATCGTTCTCTTTTTTAGCTTTCTCCCTGCTGTTGCTACACTGCAAACGGGTTTTTCGTAGCTGTCCCCAGGAAGCGGGGATATTGCTGCACGCTCTAAACCGCTCAGGATTTTCTTCCTAATTTGATGCTTTTTGCTTTCTTGACCGCAAAAGAAACGGTTTGAATGAACCAATGGTTTGGTTTTGAATGAACCCACCTAAGCAGGCTGGCTCTGTCAAAAAGCCAAAGAGATTTGCTTTTGGATTTTTTCTACGTGCTTCCAAGGAGGATAAACGTCTCCCCATCTAAGAGAATCAGCAGTCTGTCACAACCCAGACCCATTAAATTTAATGATTTATTGTAACAAAGTCTACGCTATTATATTCAAGCAGTTATTACATATCTTATACGCCAAAGCTGTTAAAAATAACAAAGGGCTATTATCTTGAGTGTGGGAAACAAGATCATTTTTTAAAATGTGCTTAATTCTGTGAGCTTGGACCTTTTATGTACATGTGGTAAGCAGTATTCCATGGGAACTTTCTCAGCATGTGTCCAACGATGTAAACAAAAAGTTAAAATACAGCTTACACTCTCCCTGGCATTCATTAGCATAGCCAAGAAAGCAGGAACTAACCACGTTTTACATAAAAAGACTTTAGAAATCTGTGTCTACTTACATTAGCATTATTCAATCTATGGGTGCCAACTAGATGCGTAGAAACGATTTATTTATAGGCCTATCACCAAAATGTGTTCTTCATTAATTCATATTTTTCCCAGCTCACATTACTTCTTGAACCCATCCAGGTGGTTTTTAAATGCTAAGGGTAATTTGAAGCTGAGCAAATTCATGCACACCCTGTTTTTTAGTGCTTAAGAACAGTCGATTGGAAATGTCCTTACCACTCATTTGATACTTGGTCAATTTGTTTGCCTTTAATTAACCTGAAGGATAACATAAATGTGAGCCTGGCTGGACCTTTAGAGTTCAGATCCACCTTGGGAAGGAAATAAACCTAGAATGTCTTGCCAAAAATATTTAGAAATACATTTCTCACAAGATTAAAGCTGAAAATCCAAAGTAACTGCAGTTTATTCCAACAATACAGTTCAGTGAAACTGTGTTATATTGAACATTTCCTTGTATATGACATTCGTTAAAATAGAAAAAGCCTCATTGAAAGGCTTGTAAAGTGACGTTTCCTCCCTGTAATATTTTCCTGTATGTAATGTTCAAAAAGTATAGTGCCTTGGAAAACATTACAAAGGACTTTCCTTGTAGATCTGTGCTTGTTGTTAAATTTATTTTGGGCTGTCCTTCTGATTAGCATTTCATAACTCTTCACAGATTCAGTCAATACGTAATAGAAAAAAAGTCCCCAGAATTTGCCTTTTACTACTGTGAAACAGCAGGAGAAAGCTGACCTTTCTGGCTGAAGGTTTTTGAGCACACACATACCTCCATTCTGATAAGGCTTCGGTCACACCCTTCTGTTTTTTCCAGGGCCTTAGGTCACCTGTGCTGTTCTCAGCAACTAATGGGATGCGCGGAAGTGATCTGATCATGAGAACATCTTGTTTGTAAATTAAAGTGACTGTCCATCCTGGAGAGCAACTTTACCAATACGTTATAATTCTATATTGCGTTATATAGCTAAAGGCTCCACTGAGAGACACGTAACTGATTTGTGTCCCTAAGGTGTAATTTCTCACTCTCCATGATTCTTTAACCTAGCAGATGATTCCACTACATGATGAAAACTTTCTACCTCACGCTTTGAATTTTCCGGTAACAGACTTTAGGTGTACAGTATGCAGGTGCATATGTACAGTGAAATTTATGCAGAGGTAATCTGTCCTCTGTTGCTGGATTATTTCATGTATATTTTAAGCAAATGTTAATCCAAATGTGCCTTCTTGGGGTGCCTGGGTGGCTCAGTCAGTTATCGTCTGCCTTTGGCTCAGGTCATGATCTCATGGTCCTGGGATCTAGTCCAACATGGCATTCTTTGCTCAGTGGGGAGCCTGCTTCTCCTTCTGCCTGCTGCTCCCCCTGCTTGTGCTCTCTCTCTCTCTCTTTGATAAATAAATAAATAAATAAATAAATAAATAAATAAATAAATAAAATTTTTAAACAAAACAAAACAGAACCAAAACAAAAAGCAAAATTGCCCTCTTGTGCTTTCACTCATTCATTTATTCAAAAACATTTTGGAGGGCCTACTGTGTGCTATGCAAGATACTAGGCCTTAAAGTGATGCTGTCTTCATCTGCCTGAGTGTTCAGACAATTAACAGGGGCTTGCCCTAGAAGGTGAAGAGGGTTGACAACAGTGGAGTTACCAGATGCTATGGGGACAGACAGCAGGGTTACCTGAACTACTTTATGGAGCCCAGGGGAGGCCTTACTGGGGGGAGGAGGCAGAGCAAGAGTGGTGGAGTGTGGGTGAGTGTGGTGGGTGGCGTGTAATCCGACATCTGAAAGAGATCGGGACAAGCGAAGGGAGGGGGCACACTGAAGGTCGAGAAGATTCTCCACACAGTGAACGGCACTTGCAAAGGCTCAGAGACCAGAGAGCATGTGGTGTGTTCTGTGTGTTCAAGAAACCAAAAGTTTGAGGCCCAGGCCAAGGATGAGGGGCAAGGGGCAAACATGATGCCAGATTGCTTGTCTCCTCATAGTAGGATTCAGGCAAAGCAAATGTGAACTAAGGTCAACCATCATAAAGAGCCATATCTGCTAAGAAAATTATGCAATAGACTTTAAAATTTAACTGCACTACCTCGGATCCAGATTGATTATATGTGCAACCTTGCCGGGCCTGAAATCTAGAGTTTCTCAGGGAAGAGGAGATTTAAAAATCATTTTTGATTGATAAGCTGAACGCTGGAAGGATTTCTCCGCTACTGAAAGTCTGTGCTGTTGAGTCTATGTGGGGTATGCAGACATGGGCACACATTTGAAAACTGAAAAGGTGCCTCCAGGGTAAGAGCTCCAAGTCCGCTGCAGTGCCCTTGGGTTGTTCTCCATGCTTCTGGGCTGACCTCAGCCCCTCCTGCCTGCTGACAGAGCTCCCACTGAGTTCGGCTGTGAGGAGGGAAAGGTGGTCAGAGATCCTGGCCTTCCTTGGCTCCCCCAGTTGGTAAGTGATGAAAGAGAGAACAGGATCCAGCTTTTATTTTTCTCCCCTTTATTTTTATTTATTAATTATTTTCTTCAAGGTTTGTTATTTTGATTAGGAAGATTTTTTTTTCTTTCAAAAATGAGCTAAGATCCAACCGACCAGATGACCCCTGTTGACCTTAAAAAAAAAAAAAGTTAACGGTGATAAAAGCAAATGCTTTCTAAGTTTAAACAATACAGAAAGTTATAAACAGAAAACAAAACACTGTGTTCTTGCCCTAAACGTTCCCAGTCTGTCTTTCCATAGGCGCCCCATGCGTCGCTTTTTTGTGTGTACTTCTAGAACTCGTTCCTGTCTCTGCCCGCGTGGCTCTGTGCCGGACACCGTGATGTGCCAGACGCCTGCTTCAGGACCAAAGGACTTGTTCCCTTGCCTGCAGGGAGGGCTCCTGGCAGACAGCGCATGGTGGTCTTCAGAGGTGGGGGCTGTGTTGGTGAGTGGAGAGAGTGGGGGGAGGTGGTCAAAGGTAGAAGCTTCCCGGGGCGCCTGGGTGGCTCAGCTGGTGAAGTTCCTGATTCTTGATTTCAGATCAGGTCTCAATTTCAGGGTCCTGAGTTGAAGCCCTGCTTGGGCTCTGCGTTGGGTGTGGAGCTTACTGAAAAAAAAAAAAAAGGCAGAACCTTTCTGCTCTATGATGAATAAGTCACAGGGATGTAATGTGTAGCAGGGACTAAAGTTAGCGATAATGTAATTGTCTCTTTGAACGTTGCTAAGAGTGATCTGAAAAGTCTTCATGATAGGAAAAAAATTGTTACTATGTGAGGTGATGGATATAAACTAGGTGGTTTATTGTGATCATTTTGCAATATGATAAAAATATCAGATCATAATGGCATATCCCTTAAACGAATACAATGTTATATGTCAATTATATCTCAATAAAATGAAAAAAAAGGAAATTAACAGTACAATGGGAGGAATCAGAAAGGAAATTTTATAGGTTATGTTTTTCTTAAGTGTCTCAAAATGGATACATAATCAATAATTAGATAAACTGCAGTTTGGAGATCCTTGCAGGCTGGATTACCAGGGAAGCTGACTCTAAAACATAGATTAGTGTGCAGGGTAGTTATTCTGGTATGTTCTGAAGAGCAGCACCTGTAGGAGAGAGGGGAAGGAAGCTGAACTGGGCAGAGGAAGAAGCTAGGCTGCGATGCAGTGCAGAGAAAAGGACTCGGGGGGTCCTTCGGGAGCTCTGGAGATGCCCAGTCTCTGCCAGCATCACCCCATGAGGCTGGGCCTTTATATCCCGGTACTGAATGCAGACCCCCTGGGAAGGAGCATCACCCTGGGTGAGCTGTCTCCCTTATCAGAAGTAGAAAAGGAAGAGCCCCAGAGGTGGGAGCCATGAAGGCAGTGCTGGTGGTGTTCACAGGGGGGCTGTCGCTGAGGGCAGTGATGTTGGAGACAGTTGGCAGAAAGAGCTGCAAGGCTCCCAGGGGGTGACTGCTGTGGACTGTGGCAGGGCTCTCCCAGTGGGACCTCACCCATGGTGACTTCAAGACCTTTCTCTGAGGGAGCTTGTCAGGAAGTTCTGCTGGCAAGATGGCGGCAGCAGACACAAAAGGCAATTAAGAACAACAGGGATGCCTGGGTGGCTCTGTTGGCTAAGCGTCTGCCTTCCGCTCAGGTCATGATCTACAAGTCCTGGGGTTGAGTCCCACGTCAGGCTCTCTGCTCAGCAGGGAGCCTGCTTCTCCCTCTCTCTCTGCCTGCAGTTTCCCCTGCTTGTTCTTGCTCTCTCCCTCTCTCTCTCTGTCAAATAAATAAAGATATAAAAATATTAAAACAACAACAAACAGATGGTTTCTGCTGAGGGCTTTCATGAGCTGGGCATTTATGGTCATAAACTCCATCCTTGCACCAAGTCTTGGTGGTCGGTACTATTATTATCTATGTATCACAGATTTGGAAACTGAGGCACAGAACTATTAAGAAACTTATCCAAAGTCATAAAGAAAATAAACAGCCAAGCTGAGATTTGAACATTTAAGCCCCTAATGGGTTTATGCAGAGTCAATTTGGATACCACGTGTTGTGAAGGGTCTTAAAGAGAAGAGGGTAAGGGGACACCCATTAGACGACATTTTTGATTGGACGGTCTTGCTTGGCCATTGGAAGTACATTTATGGCATGAGGTTCAGAATTTTATAGTTTAAAGGAAGGAAAGGAATGGGTGCAGGGAGGGCTTTGTGAAAGGCTATGCTTTTCACTTTGACAAGTCACTTGTGCTGCGTGGGTCTTAGAATGTATTCCAAGTAGTTTGGGATCTAGGGTTGACTTGGTCAATATGAGTCATGTACATGGTCTGATATGAGGATCCATTTGCCTCCACAGATCTTTACCACTGCCTGACAGTGTCTGAGATTGCAGTATTCATTCCTTTAAATGTCGGAGAGTTTTTATTTTATAGAATTCTCTCTTAAATTTTAAATGTCCCTTTTGAAGGGTAAATGTAAGTCCCTTGAAGTGATGTCAAATATATATCACTGTATCCTGAACTTTTGAACTTGCTTTATGGAAATTTACTCAAATCTTACAGTTTATGGAGCACAGCTGAAGCACCAAAGCATGTGGCTCTATCTGGAACACTGGTTCCTCATTAGAGTCTCGGCTATCAAGGCTGGATTAATTGGTCCACTTTCGATTTGACTTGCAATTCCAAATAATGTGCTAATTCCATGTCATGGCATGAAATATCACAAACATAATTTGATGGCATTTTAGGGGATGCTGCATGGAATGTGGGTGTGTCTATATGGATCTTGGTAAAAAAAATTATTTCATTACCTTTGCATAATTATGATAGAGAAAGCAAAATACGATGAACTAAAAAGGGTAAATACTGAATTTATAAGGAATTTCCAAATAAAATATCTTAAAATAATCTTAATGAAAAACTTAAGCTTGCTTTTATCAGTTTTTAATGCTTCAAATGACTACATGAAGTGTTCGATCAAAACTTGTAAATGATGATCTGTTTAATTTTTTAATATTTCTTATTTACGAGAAACTTAATTCAAAATAAGTTCTTTAAGGACTTACCAACCAATCAAAAATTCTTAAGAGTTGAAATTATATTTTAAAGTAACTAATAAAAAAGTAAAGTATCTACTTGATTTTCCTTTTCTTGCACTGAAAATTTCTCAGGCTAATGTGCATGGATTCCAAGTCCAGTGGAACGTTCCCCTATCAAGTATTTCAAATGAATGAAGCTCTGACTTTGGGACTTTAGACCATCAGTCACCGATAGGCAAAGGAATTCAACACATGTGAAGACTTAGAGTCAGGACTATCCCCTGCTGTTGAGCCTGCCTGGGGCCCCTGCCCTGTTGTCCTGGCCTGATTTCTCTCGTCTCCACCCCCTGACTGGCTCCTGAGCTTTGTGCCCTGTGTCCTTCTACTTGGGAACATGGGACATGAACTTCTCCAGCAGCTCCATGGCCCTCGTGTGGATGGTTGCCGGTGGGGAAGTAGACAGGCAGACGGTAGTCCAGAGGAGGAGTAGGAAGTGCTGAATGATGAACATCCCGCTTGCTGCTTCTGGGGACAAGCTGGGAACACAGAGGGCATCGAACTCTGATTATGTGGCTGGAGGCTAGAGACTGTGGCTTGGGGGCTTTGGATGCTCCAGTCAGTCCTGCCCCAAGGGCTGAGGACATCAATATCTCTACTTAGGGCAAGCTAGAGGAAAGTTCCCAAGCAGGGTTTTTCAACCCGACAACCCGGAGGATGTCGGACTCCATGTTCACTTTCTGATTCAGTGGATCTGGCTGCAGCTCCAGAATGTGCATTTCTAAGAAGTGTCCAGGGGATGTTAATGTTGCCGGTGGGGAAGGATAGGTTGAGAATTCCTGCCTTCGAGCCCTGAAGGATTTTTTATAGCATGCAAAAGTTATTGCCATTCACAGATGTAAGATAGGTGATTCGAAAATATAACAACACCCCAAATAAAATCATTTTTAATTTTACTGAAACACAAATATGAATTTCAGGTTATACAGTGAGTGTGTGTCTGGACTGCAGTCAGCGGCTGGTGAGTGAATCTACCCAAAGGTCGGTGTCAACGATGCAAACTGCCTTGTTTGCTAGTCATGCTTCTAGTGCATTTTAAGTGAGTGATTACCTGTTCCTATGCCGGGGTCACAAACTCAAATGCCTAACTGGTCCAGGGAAGCAACTGCAGATGAGTGGGAAGAGTTGGGGGAGAGTGTGGCGCACTGGTAGGCTTGCGTCCATCCAAGCGCAGACACCTTCCAGAACTCCAGCAGACTGATGCCAAGTAAGAATGTAGGGCTGTTTTGCCATGTCTCCCAATTTTCAAGAGAATCAGAAATCCAGATTTTTACATGCAGTCCCCCCTTTTTTAAATGTCATCTCTCTGAAGGCCCAACAAAACACATTTGTAAGCCAATTCTAAATTTACTTTCACCATCAAATAAGATCCCACAATTTGAACATTAGCCAAGATTTTAGAACCATAGCTTTTGTGAATATCAAGGGCTCACTGTGCGATGTTTCAAAAGGATTCAATTTAGTTTAAATATGTGACTGCCCTTTAACAGCACTTTTATTGTAATGAAGGAAAGGAAATAAATGTGCTATGGAGTTTCATTCTTGGGGTCAGAAGATGGAGTAGGAGTTTCTTTGCAGAATCACTAAGGTGGACTTTACAAAGTAGGCATTCAATGCCACGAGTGCGTAAGCCTGTGCCAAGCAGAAATTGTATTTTCTGTACTGCGCCTTATCATTATTCACATTCTTTTACTAGCCTGAAAATCATTTTGGGAAACAACCCTCCAGTTGTTGAAAATAGATACAATTTTCCTAAAGTGAAACAATTTGCCATGAAAATCTTTTTATCCAAGGGCCAAAGTTGCCGTATGACAGCTGAGGTGTTTATGATCCGCTCCCAATTATCTAGAACCAGGCTGTTGGATTTTTGTATGAATTCTCTTTTCCCTGGCATACCCTTTGACTGTTTTATTACTCGTACCCCTGTCATCATAAGCCTGGCAGATAGAATGATAGGATGTGGTTTTACAAGCAATTTTTTTAAGAGTCAGGTTGAGAGGTTCTTGGAATCTAAACCTTAATTTGAAGTTAGGGTTTTGGCATTTTCATTTATATGTTTTCCTGCCAATCCTGCTTTCATTTTAGTAGCTGAGGATGACTAGGATTTGCATTTCTTCTCTTTCCAAAACTCCCAAGATTTTTGGTGTTTTGCCTTGAGAGGAAAAAATACCTCCAGTCTTTTTATAAGGGGAGCAACAAGATAAATGATGGGTACCGATGAGAGTTAAGTAGAGGGTGGGTACATGGAGGAACCAGTGATGTCCTTGACAAGTCACTTTGGATCTCTAGACCTTAGTTGCTTCCTGTAGAGAATGAATAAGATTGGCAAGATCCATGATTTTCCCCGCTGTGCGCTGCTCCAGATTCTCCCTTGTTGTGCTGTGAGTAGATTCTTCTATGCATTATAAAGGGTAGAGCGGAGCCTTACCAGTCAAATCTTGCCCAAATGAAATCGAGCCTGTTTTAAATAACTCCCAGAGTTCAGGGCTCCACGAGGAGTTTTGGATAGATATTAGTCATGAAAGGAGGAAAACGTTAAGAAAAGAGTAAAAGAAACAAGACAAAACAAAAACCAAAACCAAACTCTAATGAGCTGGTATATTATCCCTTTGAATTAACTCTAGCTAATGGAGCAAAAGAATTAGCATTTTCTCCCTGCATAGTCTGGGAAAACATGGCATGGAGTAGCATCTTTCCAATGTCATGTTATTGCCTTAAAGTGAAAGGGAACGATATTATACTCTAGGTAAAAGCAACCACAGATAGATCTCCCAGCTCTTCTTTTTATCACTGAATAATTGCAAGCCATGAGGTCAAACGCAGTTGAAAGTTAGCCACAAGCTTTTGGGATTGTAGTGATTACTTTATAAAAGGAGTTTAATAACCTATTTCTCAGCTGAAGCCAGGGGATTGGATCACATGCTCATTCATGACCCCCCTTTTATACTAACAGTCAGCACTCATCAAATGCTATGATTAAATCTTTTGGAAGAAAGTTAAGAGACACATGGAATGTCATAGAGAGTAACACAACCCTCTTACTATAGATCAGCATAATTCTGGTATTGGTTGCAGGATTAATAGGAGGGGAGGGGGGAAACAAATTTTTATTGAGTGCATACTATTGTTCCATGACCTAGAAATATGGGTGAACAAAATAAAGAAATCTTGTCTTTACGGATTCTGCATTTCACACACACACACACACACACACACACACACACACACACACACACTGCTGCAAAGAGGAATAAATCAGAATAAAGGAGTAGAGAGCGATGGCAGGAGTCCTGTTTCAGGTATCAGAGGGTTCTCTCTCAGGAGGTGGCATTCGGGCAGAGACTTAATGAAATGGAGGGGACGACAATGCCAAGTTCTAGGAGAAGAACGTTACCGACCAGAGAGCAGAGAGTATGCAAACACCCCGAGAAAGAGGATGACCTTGATGTTCTCAAGGAGCAGCTAGAAGGCGCGTGTGACTGGAGTGACAAGGGGTGGGGATGGCAGGAGGTCAGATCTGAGAAGAAACAGGTGATTTGGGGCCTCACGGTAAGCAAGTTCAGCATTTGGCATTTCATCCCGAGTGTGTTGGGAAACCTTCGGAAGGTCGAGTAAAGACCGGTGATGTGATTTAATTTACGTCTAAAGAGGTTGTACTGCTGCTCTGTGTGAAGAATAAAATCTGAGGAGGGAAAGAGGGGAAGCAGGGGATGAGCTAGGAGCTTCCCACAGTAGCAGATGGTGGCTCGGGCTAGGACAGCCGCGCAAGGGGTAAGAAAGAGGTGGTCAGACTTGTGGCGTATTTCTAAGTTGGAGTCAAGGGACATTGTTGATGAATGCGAAAGGGGTGTGAGGGAAAGAGATGTATATACCAAGATGACCTGCCTGTTTCTGGCCTGATCAAATGTATGGAACCATGTGTGGGGAGGGCAAGAACTTGAAGAGGAAGCGAGACCAAGGAATCCCTAGTTACGTCTGAGTTCAGTTTGCCTGTGAGGCATCCAAGTGAAGACGTTGAATGGGCAGTTGGATATCTGAGTCTGGTGTTTTGAGGGAAGACTGAAGCTGGAGATAAAAATCGGGGCATCATTAGTGCATAGATCATACTTGAAGCTGCCGGCTTAGATGGCTTCTTGAGAGAGAGTGTGGAAGGAGAACAAGAGACTCTGTGACTGAGTCTTGTGGATCACCAGCATTTGGAGGTGGAGAGATCAGTGTGTGGAGAGGAGACATGGGTGAGCGCTCTGGTGCCTGCTACTTTATCCTGTTTTTAGGTAGTATGTCTACATAATCCAAAGGAAATAGCTGCAGTTTAATAAGATTAAATTCACTGTAGTGAATTAAAAAATCCCAGAAGTCTAGGGCACCTGGGTAGCTCAGTTGGTCGAGCACGGGACTCTTGATTTCAGCTCAAGTCATGATCTCAGGGTCCTGAGATCCAGCTCTGTGCTCAGCGAGGAGGCTGGTTGAGATTCTGTCTCTCCCTCTGCCCCTCCCTCAACTCATGTGCTCTCTCTCTATCTCAAATAAATAAATCTTTTTTTAATGTAATTTAATTTTATTTTGTTGTATTAGTCACCATATAGTACATCACTAGTTTTTGATGTAGTGTTCAGTGATTCATTGTTTGCATATAACACCCAGTGCTCCATGCAATATATGCCCTCCTTAATACCCATCGCCAGGCTCACCCATTCCCCCACCCTCTCCCCTCTGAAACCCTTAGTTTGTTTCCCGGAGTCCATAGTCTCTCCTGGTTTTTCTCCCCCTCTGATTCCCCCCCCCCTTCATTTTCCCCTTTCTTCTCCTAATATCCTCCATGCTATTCCTTATGTTCCACATATAAGTGAAACCATATGATAATTGTCTTTCTCTGCTTGACTTATTTCACTCAGCATAATCCCCTCCAGTTCCATCCATGTTGATGCACATAGTGGATACTCATCCTTTCTGTTGGTTGAGTAATATTCCATTGTATATATGGACCCCATCTTCTTCATCCATTCGTCTGTCGAAGAGTCTCTTGGCTCCTTCCACAGTTTGGCTATTGTAGACATTGCTACTATGAACATTGGGGTGTGTGTGGCCCTTCTTTTCACTACATCTGTATCTTTGAATAGGTAGTTGGATATCTGAATCTGGTGTTTCGAGGGAAGACTGAAGCTGGAGATAAAAATTGGGGTAAAATATCGGTGGTAAATATCCAGTAGTGCAATTGCTGGGTCATAGAGTAGCTCTATTTTTAACTTTTTGAGGAACCTCCACACTGTTTTCCAAAGTGACTGTACCCACTTGCATTTCCACCAACAGTGTAAGAGGGTTCCCCTTTCTCCACAACCTCTCCAACATGTTGTTGTTTCTTGCTTTGTCAAATTTTGCCATTCTAACTGGTGTAAGGTGGCATCTCAATGTGGTTTTGATTTGAATTTCCCTGATGGATAATATTGATGACCATTTTTTCATGTGTCTGTTGGCCATTTGTATGTCCTCTTTTGAGAAATGTCTGTTCATGTCTTCTGCCCATTTTTTGACTTGATTTTTTGGTTTTTGGGTGTTGAGTTTGAGAAGTTCTTTATAGATCTTGGATACCAGCCCTTTATTTGTAATGTCATTTGCAAGTATCTTCTCCCATTATGTGGGTTGCCTCTCTGTTTTCTTTTTTTTTTTCCTTTTATTTGACAGAGAGAGAGAGAGAGATCACAAGTAGGCAGAGAGGCAGGCAGAGAGAGAGGAGGAAGCAGGCTCCCCGCAGAGGCTTTAACCCACTGAGCCACCCGATCCCAGGACCCTGGGATCATGACCTGAGCCGAAGGCAGAGGCTTTAACCCACTGAGCCACCCAGGCTCCCGCCTCTCTGTTTTCTTTGCCATGCAGAAGCTTTTTATCTTGATGAAGTCCCAAAATTTCATTTTTGCTTTTGTTTCCCTTGACTTTGGAGACATGTCATGAAAGAAGTTATTGTGGCCGATGTTGAAGAAGTTACTGCCTATATTCTCCTGTAGGATTTTGATGGATTCTTCTCTCACATTGAGGTCTTTTACCCATTAAGAGTTTATCTTTGTGTATGGTGTAAAAGAATGATAAGTTTCATTCTTCTGTATATAGCTGTCCAATTTTCCCAGCACCATTTATTGAAGGACTGTCTTTTTCCCATTGCATATTTTCTCCCGCTTTGTTTAAGATTAGTTGGCTGGAGAGTTGAGGTTCTATATTTGGGTTCTCTATTCTTTTTCATTGATCTATGTGTCTGTTTTTGTGCCAGTACCATGCTGTCTTAGTGATCACAGCTTTGTAATATAGCTTGAAATCAGGCAACATGATGCCCCAGCTTTGTTTCTCTTTTTAAACATTTCCTTGGTGATTCAGGGTCTTTTCTAGTTCCATACAAATTTTAGGATTGTTTGTTCCAGCATTTAAAAAAAGTGCCATTGGTATTTTGATTGGGTGGCATTGAAAGTATAGATTGCTCTGGGCAGCATAGACATTTTAACAATGTTTATTCTTCCGATCCATGAGCATGGAATGTTTTTCTTTTCATTTATTTGCCTCAGGGGTACAGGTCTGTGAATCATCAGGCTTACACATTTCACATCACTCACCATAGCACAAACCCTCCCCAATGTCCATAATCCAGCCACTCTATCCCTACCCTCACACCCCTAGTAACCCTCAGTTTGTTTCGTGAGATTAAGAGTCTCTTATGGTTTGTCTCTTTGCTGATCCCATCTTGTTTCATTTTTTCCCTCACTACCCCACACAACCTCCTGCGAGCATGGAATGTTTTTCCATCTTTTTGTGTTTTCTTCAATTTCTTTCATAAGTGTATTATAGTTTATAGAGTATAATCTTTACCTCTTTGGTTAGGTTTATTCTTAGGTATCTCAAGGTTTGTGGTGCTACTGTAAATGGAATCAATTCCTTAATTTCTCTTTCTATAGTTACATTGTTAGTGTATAGGAAAGTGACTAATTTCTGTGCATTGATTTTGTATCCTGCCACATTACTGAGTTTCTGTATAAGTTCTAGTAATTTGGGAGTGGAGTCTTTTGGGTTTTCTACATAAAGTATCATGTCATCTGTGAAGAGAGAGTTTGACTTCTTCTCTGCCATTTTGAATATATTTTATTTCTTTTTGTTTTCTGATTTCTGTTGCTAGGACTTCTAGTACTGTGTTGAACAATAGCAGCAAGAGAGGGTATCTTTGTTATGTTCCTGATCTTAAGGGAAAGGCTCTCAGCTTTTCTGCATTGAGAATGATATTCACTATGGGCTTTTCATAGATGTCTTTTATGAAATTGAGGAATGTTCCTTCTATCCCTACATTCTGAAGAGTTTTAATCAGGAAAGCATGCTGTATTTTGTCAAATGCTTTTTCTGCACCAATTGAGAGGATCATATGGTTCTTCTCTCTTCTCTTATAAATGTGTTCTATCACATTGATTGATTTGTGAATGTTGAACCACCCTTGCATTCCAGGAACAAATTCCACCTGGTCATGATGGATAATCCTTAAAAAAATCTCAGAAGTTTTTACACAGATGAGTTAAGACCTAGAATTGTGTTTGGTCTCAAAGTTTAGGAAGCTTTTAAATTAAAGAGCATTTTAAAAGAAATATAATTTAATAGCAAAAAAACAAATAATCCAATTAGAAAATGGGCAGAGGATCTGAACTGGCATTTTCCCAAAGAAAACATACAGATGGCAAACAGACACATAAAAAGATGCTTGATATCACTAATCTTCAGGGAAATGCAAGTCAAAACCACAATGAAATATCGTCTCATAAATGGTCACTATAAAAAAGATGAGAAATGACAAGGGTTGGTAAGAATGTGGAGAAACTGGAACCCTGGTGCTCTGTTATGGGGAATACCAACTGGTAAAGCCACTCAGGAAAACGGCATGGAGTTTCCTCAAAAAATTAAAAATAGAACTACCATCTGATCCCGCAGTTTCACTTCTGGGTATTTATCTGAAGAAAATGAGAACACTAACTTGAAAAGATATATACACCCCCATGATCCTTGCAGCATTGTTTATAATAGCCAACATGTGGAAACAACCTAAGTGTTTGTAGAGTTTGCAAAGTGATCACCACAGTATGTCTGGTTAACATCCATCTCCATACATAGTTACAGAATTTTGGGGGATGAATGGGCAAAGAAATGTGTTATTTATGTACACAATGAAATATTATTCAGCCATGTTGTTGTCACTTGTAACAACATGGATGGACATTGAGAGGATTATACAAAATGAAATAAGTCAGATGGAGAAAGACAAATACCATAATATCATATGATCTCATATGTGGAATCTAAGACAAAACAAAACATAAAGGCTTATAGATATAAAGAACAGATTGGTGATTGCCAGAGGCAGTGGGTAGGTGAAATGGGTGAATGGGGTCAAAAGGTGCAGACTTTCAGTCATAATTTAGGTAAGTCATGGAACATAATGTACAGCTTGGTGACAGTTAATAATCCTGTACTTCATATTGGAAAGTTGCTAAAAGAGTAGATCTTAAAAGTTCTCATCACAAGAAAAAAAATTCTGTAACTATGTATGATGTTGGATGTTAACTAGATTTGTTGTGGGGATCATTTTGCAATATATACAAGTATTGAATCATTATGTTGTATATCTGAACCTAATATAATGTTGTATTTAAATGTTTTTTTTAAAAAAGCAATTCACATTAAAAACATAGATTTTTTACTCCAGTGAAAACATGAAAAAGGATTTATACAGGCGGGTCAAAAGGAAGTACATTAGGATATATGCTGGCATTTGTAATCAAGCAAACACCAATAAAATGAAATATCAATTTCAATATTTTGGAGTGGCAATGTTTTTAAAACATGAGTGTATGTGTACTCATATACGTTATTGGTGGGAAAGTAGAAGAATTTTTCTAGACTAAAATTTCACATTCTGTAAATAGCCTTAAAATATTTAGATTCTTTTTGAGAGTAAATCTGCTTCTAGGAATTTATCTGAAGAAAACATTCTGGGGCACCTGGATCGTTCAGTCAGTTAAGTGTCCGACTCTTGATTTTAGCTTAGTTCTTGATCTCAGGGTTGTGAGATCATGCCCCACCTTGGGCGCAATTTAGGTCTCTCCCTCTCTCTCTGTGCCCCCACCCCCAACTCGCACAGGTGCATACACTGCTCTCTTTCTAAAGAAAAGAAAAGAAAAGAAAAACATTCTTAGTTAGGTACTAAAATATTTATTGGGGCAGTATTTGTAAAGGTGAGAAATTAGAAACAACTTAAGAATACGGTGGTGGGGGCGCCTGGGTGGCTCAGTGGGTTAAAGCCTCTGCTTTCGGCTCAGGTCATGATCTCAGGGTCCTGGGATCGAGGCCCGCATCGGGCTCGCTGCTCAGCGGGGAGCCTGCTTCCCCCTCTCTCTGCCTCCTTGTGAGCTCTCTCCCTCTGTGAAATAAATAAAATAAAATCTTTAAAAAAAAAAAAGAATACGGTGGTGGGATTGGTTAAACATATTATGGTGTATGTATATGTTGTGATTTCTCTACATGTTTTTGAAGACTTTCATGACATGGATACATGTTCATTGTATACCATGCAAAAGAGCAGATTATCAAATACTGAGCACATTGTGATAGTAACTATATATGCACGCACAAGCCTATATACACATAGAGGACACGGAAAACATCTGAAAAGACTTCTACCAAAGCATTTACGGTAATTTTCTGTGGGTAGTCAATTGAGATGATTTTTAAATTCTCCAAACATCTTTTACATTTTCTAAAATTTCTATAATATCCATGTCTTATTCTTACATTTAGAATTTTAAAAATGTAGGGAGATTTGAAAGGGAGATAACACTTTCGGACACTTTTGTTTTCCTAATAATACCATATGACTATAAAATTTGTTCTCCTATTTACTAATATTGGGCATTTGTGACTTAGAACCAAAGAACTTTTATAAGTGAAAGAATTTTGTGACTCATATGCAAAGGGTTCTCTTTTCTTCTCTCAACTCGATAGTGTGATGGTGATGTCATCTGCTGCTTAAAGACAGCTGTTACTGTACCGTGCTATATTGCAGTCATACAATATGCCAAAAGGAGAGAGTGAAATATGGAAATAACTCGTAGTTAGCAGAGCTGAATTAGGTAATTCTGAATTCTTGGCATTGTCTTAAATGCTGAATAGTAAAAAACTGAGTAAATATGTTGAATCAATTGTTTTCTTTTTATTATGCATGTTTTAATCTGACAGTGTCAAACGATGTAATGCCAAAAGACTTCTTAGGCCAGAAATTTCATTTCTCTGGACTCTCAGGTTTAATCTGGAAATTGTCGAGGTAGGGAGAGGTAGGAATTTAGATGGCGTGAAGGTCCTTTTCTTTAATTAAGTAATACACTCCATTTGAGGAAGTAATGTGAAAAATGCTGTAAAATTCATTATAGATAATGATGAGGTGGTGATTCATATAGAAAAGTTTGAACTTCCATGGCAAATATATATATATATTTATATACATATATATATATTTATATACATATATGGAAAAATATATCTGTGTATGTGGGTCTGCTTAAAGTACTTAGTTGGCTAAAATTAATTTTTTTAAGTTTACACATGGCATAGATGTGAAATGACATTAAGTATGCTTTTCAAGACAAGATATTTCTGGCCTTAAGATAATTGTACAGTGACTCAGAAGAAAATAATATGAGTAAGTGGTAAAGTAATTGAGGCAACCCCATATGTAATTCAAGCAAAAGGAAAACAAGTTTTCACAAATCACCTCTAATACATGGATTTCTCCAGAATGACCCAGATAGTTGCATGATACTTCATTTCATTTGGATTACAGAGACCCAATTTTTAGCTTTTGGTTTCTATGGAGAATACAAGGAGGAAAAGAAAAAAAAAGCATAAGCCCCTTTCTTTATGGAATTTCCCAATGAAATTGAAAAGAGAGTAGACTTGAGGCACCTGGGTGTCTCAGTTGGTTAATCCTCTGACTCTTGATTTTGGCTCAGGTCATGATCTCAGGGTTGTGAGATGGAGCCCCAAGGCCAGCTCCATGCTCTGCAGGGAGTCTGCTTGAAGATTCTCTCCCTCTGCCCCTCCCCCACTCACACTCTTTCTTGCTCTTTCCTTCTCTCTCTCTAAAATGAATAAATAATGGGGAGTGTTTGTGCTATGGTGAGTGCTATGAAATGTGCAAGCCTGATGAGTCACAGACCTGTACCCCTGGGGCAAATAATAATAATAATAATAATAAAAAGAAAAATAATAAATAAATCTTAGAAAAAAAAAAGAAAGAAAAGGAAGTAACCAAAAAATTGTAGGGTAAACCGAAGACCTTAACTTCTGTCAGAAGTCTTCTGAAAGAGATATTTAAACACACTGAAGACAGGTTTTACGTTTTCCTTATTTAGTACCAAACTGTTTCCATTAGTTTTGGTGAAAGTAATCTGATGAAAGCATTATTTCTAATTTAAAAAAGGCAAAATGTCTTTACAAGATTATAAGCAAATAGTTTTAACACCTATCTATTTTTATTTTATTTATTTATTTATTTATTTATATTTATTTGACAGAGAGAGAGATCACAAGTAGGCAGAGAGGCAGGCAGAGAGAGAGGGGGAAGCAGGCTCTCTGCCGAGCAGAGAGCCTGATGCGGGCCTCGATCCCAGGACCCTGAGATCATGATCTGAGCCGAAGGCAGAGGCTTAAGCCACTGAGCCACCCAGGCGCCCACACCTATCTATTTTTAGAAGTTGCATTACCAAGTAACCTGGGTATTTTAGAATTTACTTCTCAAATGTAAAAACAGAATTTGAACCATACCATTGGTATGATTTTAGAAAGTTTTAATGACTGTGGTGAAGAAAGAGTTAACAAGACTTACAAACTCTTTAAACAGAGAAAGAACATTGATAGCCTACGTCCTTGGAGATGGGCTTGGTGGTGTGCACCTAATAATGTTTATTACTCATTTGGAGTCTTTTAGGAGGCACATGAGACTTTTTGTCTGTTGTTAGAGTGAAAAACTTGAATTACCCCTATCTAGTCTGTGATTGTTTACAATCTCCTCTCGAGGTGTCAGCACGCTTGAATTGTACTTAAAACACATAAATCTCCCTTCAAAGGTAGCTCGAGAGCCTGAAGTGCAGCCAGGGAATTTTAAATGGAAAGTGTAAGCCAGGCCTACTGAGTCCTCTCAAAAGTAGAGGTTTCAGTTTGTTTAAATTACAGCACAATCTAGACCAAAGAATCAAATCTCTATGATACTTTAGCTAAAGGAAAATGTTTAGCTGCTGTTGAGGAAAAAAAGATTTGTAATCATCAAAGACTCTTATTTTTTTGAGACTACCTTGAGGATGTATTTGCAAGGGGTGGGGGTGGGGGTCAGGGGTTTGCAATTCCACCGCAGTCTCCAGAAACAAACCAACTAGCCAAGTCACCCAGAGATTTTAGTCGTTAATCACACGGGCTTACTGGAATTTCTTATGTGGCTCCAACTTGGAGAAAAGTAAAATTTGTGAGGTTCATGAAAGACTACCTGCCTTGACTCATCCTTCAAATTCTTGAATTCTAACAAGTACCCTCAAGTATTCATTCATGCTCCCCTTATTTCCCTAATGTATCATTTATATCACAAAACTGCACATTTAGCATATTTTTAAAATCACAAATTATAATTCTGCACGAAAAGCTGGCTGCAATATGTCAAACTGAGTTGAGTCCCACGTATCTTTTGTTTGGCAGGAACTATTCTGGTGCTTAATGAAGGCTGCTTTGGCTGATCCTTCGGTGCCTTAATTTGTCTGGCCACAGTAGTTGGTTTCTGTCTTCTCCAGAAACTTGTTCTGTAGCTAGTGTTTTTTCAGTTATGTTGCTTCATAGCCATTGCATGCTTCATTTTAGTTGGAAACCTATTTTCTTTTGGCTTTGCTTGTCAGCAAATCATCCCCCACTTTCTGACTTTACTGTCTTTATTAGAACAATCTGGAAGTAGAAATTAGTGTGCTATGATCAAAAACCTTTTTTTTTTTTGACATTTAGGTGAATGGCAAGACTTTGATATCTGAAAATTAAGCTAATACTTGAAAGAGGCTTTCACACAGTTGATACAAATGTTACCTTTCCCACCAGCATTACACTGGATGATACAGTTTAATTAACATTTGCACATTCAGTCAAAAGCACTCTCACTCACTGCTAATCTAAAAGCTTTCATTAGTCAGTATTTCCTGAGAATCAGTGACATGCCGGCACTCAGGGAATAATTGAAGTAACAATTATTTCTTTTTTTTTTTTTTTTTTTAAAGATTTTATTTATTCATTTGACACAGAGAGAGAGATTACAAGTAGGCAGAGAGAGAGGAGAGAGGAGGAAGCAGGCTCCCCGCTGAGCAGAGAGCCCGATGTGGGCCTCGATCCCAGGACCCTGGGATCATGACCTGAGCCGAAGGCAGCGGCTTTAACCCACTGAGCCACCCAGGCGCCCTGAAGTAACAATTATTTCTAGCTTATTTTTAAAAATTTTATTTATTTATTTGAGATAGAGAAAGAGAAAGGGGAGGAGCAGAGGGAGAAGGCGAGAGAATCTAAAGCAGACTCCGCTGTGCTGAATGCGGATCTGGGGCTACGTCTCTCGATCCCAAGATCATGACCTGAGCCAAAATCAAGAGTTGGGCCCTTAACCAACTGAGCTACCTAGGCGCCCCAATTCTGGTTTAGTTTTAGATATGACTGGCAGAATAGAGACTGTCACAACACTTGTTACTATCTGAAATTATCTTCTTGGTGCATTTGTTTGCTTGTTGACTCCCCTGTCCCATACCCACAAAAATGGAAGCTGCAAAGCATGGGGCTTCCTCTGTCGTTCTTACACGCCCTTGATATCACCAGCGCCTGTAACAACCTGAAACAGTGTCTGGCCCATAAAGGGAATTCCACATGATCTGTTCAGTGCATGAGCAGTTCGCTATGTCACTAGAGTGTGAGGCATCAAATTGTGAAATTGTAAGTTCTGTGGGTGGTGAAGAGAGACTTTCTTCTTAACTTTAAAAGCACCTTATCTGATTTATTTGGAATACAATTTGAGAGTCAGAAGTTACAAGAATTACTAGATAAATGCATGCTCAGGTAAGGGAAAACTTGAAGAGAATATGTGTAAGAACATTTTATGTGGGGACAGGACAGAACAATTTGACAAAGTTTATAAAGGAAATGAGCTGCTGGTAGGGGATATGGGCTTTCTCATGCTGAGGTTTCTTTTTTGTGGAGGGCACTCCGATAGTATAACTTTCCTGGCTTCTCTCTGCCCCTGCATTCACTCTGCAATGGGGGAGTTGGAGTTACCTCCCATTGATGAGGTGGGAAGGAGAAGACCAGCGCTTTCCCTTCTCCCTTCCTTTGGTAAGTGGGCTTCCCAGAGAGAACCTTCTTTTTAGCATTTCCATGTCATAAATCTAACAGAGGCTGGTCCCCAGGCAGTGCTTGTGTCTAGGTTAGAGAAGTCTTTCTAATTTTGAGGTTCAATATAATGAAGTTCACTTGTCCACTTTCTCTAATAATACATTTATAAAGAATAAAGGTCATATTTTGGCAACTGTAAGATAACAATAACTCCATGGATGAAGGGGAGAAGGGGAATGATATTTTTAAAAGTTCTCATAGTATACTTGAAATGATATAGTATTATGAAGGTAGACAGTGACTAGTTAAAATGCATATTATAAACCCTAGAGCAATCACTAAAAAAAGAGATATGTCAGTTAATAGAGAAGATAAAATGGAACACAAAAAGTAGTCTACCAAAATCAAAAAAGGAGAAAAATAACCATGAAAAATGAAAACAAATGAGAAAAATAGAAAACAAATAGCAATATCCATTGCTATATCAATCCCAGCCATATCAATAATAAAATTAAGTGTAAAATGTCCGTAAACATTCCATTAAAAGGGAGAGGTTGTCAAAATGGATAAAAAAGATCAAGACCAAAATGTATGTTACCTAGAACAAAAGCAATGAAGTATAAGGATAGATAAGTTGGAAGTAAAAGATGTACCCTGTAAAAACTAATCAAGAGAGAGACAGACTGCCTGTTTTAGTATTACACAAAGAAGCCTATGGGACAAGGAATACCAGCAGAGGTAATCATGAAAGAGTCAATTCATCTAGAAGGCAAAATAAACCTAACATATATGCTCCTAATAACTGAGCTTTAACATACAGTATGCAAAAAGTGGCAGAACTGAAAGCAGAAAGAGATAAATTCAATAATTATTTTTGGATATTTCAACACTTCTCAATAATTGATAGAACAAGCACAGAGGAAACCAGTAAGGACGTAGAAGACTTGAACATTACCATCAACCTACTTGACCTACTTCACATTTATAGAAGACTACACCCAATGATGAGAGAATATACGTTCTTTTGGAATGTGTGTAGAATATTCATAAAGTTAGGCAGATATTGGGTCATTAAATAAATGTTAATAAACTTTAAAAGACAAATCACACAGAGCATATGATAATAACAGAACTAAATTAGAACTCAATTACAGAAAGATATCTAGAAAATATAAAAACATATGGAAGTTAAACAGCATAATTCTAAATAATCCCTGGGTCAAAGAAGATATCTCAAAGGAAATCAGAAAAATTTTTTAATTGAATGAAGATGAAAATACTACATATCAAAATTTGTGGGATGCAGCTAAAACTGTGATTAGAAGGAAATTTAAAACAATAAATTTTAGGATTGGAAAAAATAAAACTTTAATCATAATTTTAATCTTAAGAACTAGACAAAGAAGAGAAAATTAAACCCATAACATTTGCATACAATTTCAGGTGATCCTGGAACCTCTTGAGACCCCTCATAAATTCAGGTTAAGAATCCCTGCTCCTGGGCGCCTGGGTGGCTCAGTGGGTTAAAGCCGCTGCCTTCGGCTCAGGTCATGATCCCAGGGTCCTGGGATCGAGGCCCACATCAGGCTCTCTGCTCAGCAGGGAGCCTGCTTCCTCCTCTCTCCTCTCTTTCTGCCTGCCTCCCTGCCTACTTGTAATCTCTCTCTCTGTGTGTCAAATGAATAAATAAAATCTTAAAAAAAAAAAGAATCCCTGCTCCTTAAAGATTTATCCTAGATTCGTATCCCCATACCAGACTTCTTTCTTGACACCCCCAGAATGTCATATTTAAGTGATTTCAGGACATCTACAGTTAAGTATTTCACCAGCACCTAAAAATCAAAACTTGTAAGAAGCAATGCTTTACACTGGGTTTGGTGCATAAACAATGAATCTTGGATCACTGAAAAAATAAAGTAAAAAAAAAAAAGAAGTAGCGCTTTAACTGCCTCCCTCCTCCTTTCTTCTCTTCCCCTTTTCTTTTCTAAATCTAAAAGAACAGTGCCACCATTCACTCACCTGCAAAATCCTGGGCACCTTCCTCTCCTTCATTCACTCCTCTAATCAAATACTACATCCTGCTTATCCTACCACCTAAAATTCCTCAAATCCACCCATTTTTCTCCATTCCTATTGCCACTGTCCTGGTGTGGGTCACTAATGTATCTTTAAGTAGATCACATAGTAACTTCCTAATTTATTCATTGTCTCCTGCATAGTCTATCCTCCGACATTTTCACCTTTAATAGGTAGTCAGGGTGAGATTTCAAAAAGAGTAATGTGATCTTATCATACTCCTGTTTATAACCTTTTTCTGTCTTTGCTGTGTTCTTGGGGTTAATCTCTTGTGCCTTGGCTTATAAGACCTTTCATGATTGGGATCCTGCTTATCTCATGGACCTCTCTCTCTCCTCACGTCGTGCTGTTAACTTCATGTTAACTCTGTAATGAACTTCCTGTTTCCTTCAGTTTCAGGCTTTCTTTTTCTTCCAGGCCTTCCAGATGCTATTCATTTTGTCTGGAATATTTTTTCCAACCCATTTCCCTTTGCCCTTCTCCCTCCACATTTTATTGGATCATCCGTTCTCATCCTTTTGACTTAGTTTAGCTGTCATTTCTCTATCAGGACCTCCCAGATCTTCCTCCTGCTGCCTGCTTGTCTTCACCTCCAAAGGATCCAATGTCCCTGCTAAGAATTTCTTTGCATTTTACCATTTTGACTTGTAATTTCTGACTTGTGAATCTCCCCTACGAAGCCGTAATATGGTGTTTGTCCTTCTGGACAAAAGCAGGTGTATTGTTTTTGACAATCTATGGTAATATATGAAGGATTCTGGAATTCTTAATAATCTGGGAAAATAAATGGTAAAAATAATGTAAACATAAAGTAAGACTGATAGACATTCAGTGAATATTTGTATAATCAATGCATTTTATCTGTGATTATATGTTGTCATATGTCATTATTCATTCACAAGTAAAATGTAATTATCTTGTTAATAAGTGTTGGTAGTGTGTTGGATAGATTATGAAGAGAAATGAAATGTTACAGCTTTCCCTCAATATCCTGTGTATTTAATTATATTTTCACTGAGCAGGATTCTGATCATAGGGTTATGAATATTTGATTGCGAATCTATGATATAAAGACCTCAGAATCCCAACTGAATGCAAAATTGATGGGCTTTTGACTATGCTAAGCCACTTTGCCTGCCTTTCATTTTTGTGTTATTAAGTTGTAACTGCCCATTCTCTTTTGCCCCTTTGCTAAGAACATTTAAATGTTTAGTACTAAAATTACCCTGTGCCATCACCCAGTGTCCAACACCAGATCCTTATTAGGCTAATAACAGATTCATTAGAGATTAGAAGGGGTCAGTATGCCCTTTTGGCATGGCTTTCATACACTGCACTCTACTTTGGTGGAAAAACAAAATCATTAAAATAACGTTGTGCACGAATAGTCATTAAACCATGTTATAAACATTTGGCTGGGGTTTGGGCATATTTGTTCATCAAGTTCTGATAAAAGTGGCAAAGGATTTTGGGATGTTTTAAAATAACCTACAATCATGTGCTCTTAATTTTTGTTTTCTTTATAACATCGTACGAAGGAAATCAATAGTAAAATAAACATGGTTAAGCATAGTTGAGCTATATTATTGTGTCATCTTGAACGATAAAGATAACACATTTAGAAGTGTTTTGCTCTTCCATAACCCTCAAGTTATAGGAAAGAAAAGAATTATCAATCATACAGAAAATGAATTGGATCCAGACTTTATAGGTATTTATTTTGCCAAAAGTACATTATTCTAATAAAATACTATTACCAACAGATTTTTAATAGGTCTGAGCATTTTAATCTGATGTTGACTTTTTTAATTGTTATTTTTGGTCCTTCCAGTCAACGACCAGTTTATTGATGTTATTCACTCATTCATTCATTCATCAAATTTTTATTCATTTGTTATATGTCAGGTACTGTGCTGTTGAGGTTCCAGAGATGAATAACGTACAATCTATGATGTCAAGGGGTAGAGCTATGGGTAGAGTCTCTGGGTGCTGTATGCATCTTTGTGTATGTACTGGGCTTCCTTCTCTGAGAAGAACCTTAGGTCATTTGAAGAGAACCTTTGTCATGGTGCCTCTCTCCGGAACCCTGTGGATCTGGTAGAGGAATGACTAAGGCAACATCCTCTGAGTTGGATGCTGTCCCTTTAAAATATTCAGAGGACTTGGTGTCTGGCGCTGGGTCACTATTTTTCCTCAAATAAATACTTTAATCACATTTAGGTTTCTATTGATCTTTTACTTAATTTAGAAAGAAGCTTCACTGATGCATTACATTTGTTGCTCTGCGATGTCAAAGAATACCATCGTTATGATTGTTACCATTTGTAACAAACAATGAGGGAGAAGCATGCAACAGTGCTGAAGGCTCATAGTCCCTCAGCCACTGACATGGGCTGGTACTAGAGCACCATCTCTAGATTGTACAACCCCCTTGTCAACGGGATAGATACACTTCTTTGGGCTTTTAAAATTTTGTTACATTTTGTGACTTAAAGTTTTTTTTTCTTTTTTCCTCTTGGGAATAGAAATATGTTTTCCCTCATTTTTTACAGGCAAACCACTTCAATCGAACATGGCTGGCAGCCATATGGTGGCGTATGAATCCAACAACTAATTTAGCAAAGAAAACTGCTTGTAACAAGTTCTGTATATGCCATCCCAGGTATTACTTTGATGATAAACGAGGAGATGATTGCCAAGAAAATGATAGTGACATTTATAAAAAGGTATGTTCCCTTTAGTCATTTAATGATGGTCAAATTATTAGTCACCATCTATTTGAAGTGAAGTCCATGGCACTTGTAGGAGGTACTTAACACTTTTTATGTATAATTTTATAGCAAAAATATGGTGTTAATTTTCAAGCAGCTTACAATCTAGTAAACTTTTGAATGAGTGCTTGTATTACCCTTATCTGGACTTCTAGGTCTAGACTTTGGGCTGGCATGGCTTCCAGAACTGGCTTTATGATTATATTTCAGAACCAGTGTTTCTAGCCAAAACTAATAAGTGTGGAGTGGCTCAAAGACGGAGAAACAAAACAAAACTGAACTAACTCAACACATTAGAATCTCATGAAGAGTTATTAGGATTTGCGGGAAATGGCTCATCTCAGTTTTTGTTTTAGTTAGTCTATTTCTTCCCTGGATGGTTTCTTGTCTCTGACACTTGGAGAATCAAAGCTTTAGCCGAATGGCTATCACTCTTCACATGCAGGGAGCATGCATGGTGTGTAGTTAGAGTTCCTTTAGAATTCCTTGGCATCGGGAGTGGATAAAAGAGAAAGCTAAGGTATTAGGGTATTTTGTGAATTTTATTTACACTTTATTGAAAAGTGACTATTTAACCCCTGCGGGGGGAAATTAAACACACCATAGCCATTCATAGATATGAGAAGCACACATCTGTAGCTACATGAACACAATAAGGAATAATTTTCCTCTGAAGAAATCTCTAGTAGTTTGTTTTTATCTAATTTTATCAGCTATTTTTAGTAATGTTACTAGTTACACATTTAAATAATTTATTGTTTGTACTATAAAATAAACTCGGTTGAATTTCTGAATTGAACTTGTCATCAGGTGCCAAAATTGTAATGCAAGTCAAATGAGTAGGATATTAAAACTATGATGACAGCCGAAGAACTATCCACAAAATATCAACAAGTCTGACTTCTGGAAGGAGACAGAAACACTTCCCTAAAATATTTTATAAGTTGTTATTTGAACAACTATGGAATTAACAAATAAGATTTCTAGAAAATCACGAAAATGTATGCCATTAAGTGTTCTGTATGTGAAACATGGCAGCCAGCTGCAACTGGTAAGGTCATACAATCACGAGGTCAGAGGTCAGAGAGCAATGAACTGAGATGTGTTCTGGTGCTGTTTCTTTTTGAGAAAGCTTTTATATGTGCTCCAGTGATGCACAGGGGGTACCAGTGCTGGAAAAGGGTTAAATGTTTAGACTATAGTTCCTTCAGAGCTATTCTCCATGAGTCTCCTGACTTTCAAACAGTTCAGCACGGTGTGACTCTTTCAATATGTAGAAGTCATGACATGATCCAGGAAGGTTACCAAAATGTTTGTACTGTTTTTTTAGAGGCATTCACAAAAGAGTATGAATTCCTTGGAGAATAAGCAAAATGCGCTACTTCAGAGAAGAGAAGCTGAGGAAAATTTTAGAAAAGGATTAGAGTATGCAGTAAATACTAGTTTAATTTCTCCATAAAAACCTGTTTTACACTGGCTATTTCATCTAACTTTGAATTTGAATTCAGACTTGGGGCAGATGGTCAGATTGTAATATTTCAAAATATAATTACTTTTTGTGGCTATAGGAGAATGAGTGTTATAATGGGAGAATTTCTAATATGGAAAAAAACTACCCACCGCTGTATAATCTTAGTTGAATTTATGTGGTACCCAAATTAAGGATTTGTTCTTGACTTGTATTTGATTTAAACTCTTTAATTATTTTATGGTTATTTTTTTAATGTATGAAATGGAAAAAAATGATCACAACTTGTCTTTTGAGGCTCCTCTGAAAAGGGATAAAATGAAATGTAGAAAAATCAAAATTTTAAAAAAAGATTATTTATTTATTTATTTGACAGAGAGAAACACAGTGAGAAAGGGAACACAAGCAGGGGGAGTGGGAGAGGGAGAAGCGACTTCCCGCCGAGCGGGGGCTCGATCCCAGGACCCTGGAATCATGACCTGAGCTGAAGGCAGACGCTTAACGACTGAGCCACCCCAAGAAAAATCAATTTTGGTCAATATTTCTTTTAAGAGGTTGGCAGAACAAAGGGTGATAACGACCTTGTTGTCTAATTGCAGCCCCAATTCTTCAGAAGGCAGTAGGTAATTTTCTGTGAGTCTTCTGGACTTGTCACATCTTAGTAGGAATTTATATTGGGATGGGTTAGAAGTCTGAACTTTAAAGGAATGGCGAAACATCGTCCTTCACATGCCATCAGAGCGATCTGTCTAAAAAGCAGAATTTATCATTTTACCTCCGTGTTAAAAATTTCTCAGTGATTTCTCCATCATGCTCAAGAAGCATATTGTATACACCATATTGCATGATGCATTTTTGATTATCCTTTTTAGCTTTGGCTGCCGTCATCCCAATACATACCCCACACTTCAGTTATATCCCACTTCGTGGAGCTCACTGAATGTACCAAGTTCTCCCCAAGCTTTCCTGCCTTCATATATGCTGTTCCTTCTACCCAATGTGCTATATCCTCGCCACCTTTCATCACCAACCTACTGAACTTTTATTCAACCCTCAAAACTTAGCTTACATCACCTCCTGTATGTATCTATTCCTAACCTTCCAATTGCCTAACAGAATACTGTGTTTGTTTTATGTCTGCCCCCCAAATACATTGTGAGTTCCTGAAGTGTACGTTCCCTATTTTATACACCTTTCTATCTCCAGAGCCTAGCTCCATGTTGCTGATTGGACAAATATATAAATAGACAAAACTCTCATATGAATTATTCAGTATCTCTCTGGGAGCATCTGGAGTTAGGTGCTAAAAATGTATCGAAGCACTCCACCTTTCTAAGGTTTGGAACTAACAGAGATGGAGCCAAGAATCAGGCACTCAAAGATTAAAGTGATGGCTTTGTTAATGACAAAGGCTGGGTTGGAGAACATGGCTTAGGTACATGGTAGTGGTGGGTTTCCTGCTAGAACCCAAGGATTAGACATAATATTTTCTGAGTCAAGGCCGTTCTGAACAGCTACAGGCATGGACAATGTAATTCCTCATTTAGGTACAGAGTCTTGACCACTGAGTTTATGACATGGTCCAGAGTTGACCAGAACATATGCATATGGTCATTTCCCAAAAAGAAAGAGGAAAGAGCTGATCTAGGTTTGCTTACATTTTGTTCCAAACTTATCAATCAGTTAAGTCAACATTTCTCCCTTACCAAAAAATTAGTGTAAGTGTAGACAGGCCAGAGGTGTTATTTGAATGGATTCCTTCTACATGGAAACGTGAAATCAGGGCCAAAGAAGATCCCTGGTTCTCTTTCTTCTGGTACTAAGAACAGTTGTCTTTCCATGTGTCCTTTCTCTGTCAATGGAATTACTCTTCTCCCAGCTATCTAAGTGTAATTAGAGAAGCACTATCCTAGTTTATAGCTCATCTCCCATAAAAATCAATTGGCAATGTTCCTTCAGCCTACATCTAGTCCCAGAACTAATTATTGGTATCTTATCTTTTAATTGTTTAATATGTAAAAGTAGTAACAGGTTACTATGAAAATTACAAATGATTCAGACACACAAAAATAAACCTGCCTAAAAGTATCCTAGTCTTCCAACATTTTCTCATGTCTGAAGGTAACTATTGGTCAGGCATATAAATCCAGACTTTTTCTAGGCATTAACACGTGTTTAGACATAAAGATTTTTTTTTAAAGATTTTATTTATTTACTTGACAGAGAGAAACAGCGAGAGAGGGAACCCAAGCAGGGGAGTGGGAGAGGGAGAAGCAGGCTTCCCTCTGAGCAGGGAGCCTGATGTGGGGCTCGATTCCAGGACCCTGGGGTCATGACCTGAGCCGAAGGCAGATGCTTAACCAACTGAGCCACCCAGGCGCCCCTAGACATAAAGATTTTTGAAAACTGCAAATACTTAATAATAACTGACATTTTCCTAATTCTCATTTTATTTGCTTACCTCATTTTTTTTTAGCATTCCATAGATTGACTCACAATTTCTTTCAACATTCCCCTATTGCTGGATATTTAGGTTGTTTCCAGTTTTTTACTACCACAAAGAGCAACGATTCTATACAACTATGTCTCTCACTATTTCTGCAAGCGAGATTCCTATAAACAAAACTGTGGAGTCGAGTTACCTATACGTTACAATTTCGATAGGCGTTTTCACATATGCTTTTTTTATAGTATATTATATATATAATATATGTTTATATATAAACACACATTATATATTTTATACTAACAATATATCAACTTCCCATTTTCCAAAACTTATGGACTCTGGAAATTTAAATTGTTCCAGTTTTTACCAGTTGAGTAGATAAAACATATCTTTTTGTTTAATCCCATTTTCTTATGATGTTGAACATGATTTTGCATGGCTATTATCTTTGGTACTTCCTCTTTTGCCAGTTCATAATTTTTGCTCATTTTTCATTGATAGCTTAATATTTTCATACATTTTAGATTTGAATTCTATATCTACTAAATACGTTGCAAATATTTCTTTACAGAGTGACTTTCTTTTCAATGTGTTTAATAGTTGGCTTTCAGTAACAGATTTTAATGCCAAACATTTCTTTTCTTTTTCTTTTTTTAAAATATTTTATTTATTTATTTGACAGAGAGAGATCACAAGTAGGCAGAGAGGCAGGCAGAGAGAGAGGAGGAAGCAGGCTCCCCACTGAGCAGGGAGCCCGATGCGGGGCTCGATCCCAGGACCCTGAGATCATGACCTGAGCCGAAGGCAGAGGCTTTAACCCACTGAGCCACCCAGGCGCCCCTTCTTTTTTTTAAGGAATATTTTATTTATTTACTTCGAGCATGCATGATTTGGGGGGAAGGACAAAGGGAGAGTCAGAGAGAATCTCAAGCAGACTCCAAGCTGAGTGTGGAGGCCAATATGGGGCTCAATCCCATGATCCTGAGATCATGACTTGAGCTGAAATCTAGAGTTGGTCACTTAACTGACTGAGCCACCCAGGTACCCCAATGCCAACATTTTCACAGAATGAATTCCCATATAAGCATCACTCTCTTTTAGTAATTTCATTCTGTTCCATTGATCTATTTTTTATTCTTCATATTGCTTTAATTCTGTAACAACAGAATTTCATAACAATAATCTCTAATATTTATTGAACCTTCAACATGTGTCATTCTCTTAATCTTGAGCAATACCTTATGTGGTAATCAATATTATTATCACCATTTTACATGTTAGGAAACTGAAGCCCAAACTGGTTAAGCAACTTGACCAGTGTTACTGAACTAGTAAACAGCTGAGCTGGGATGAACCCCAACATTCTCAATCCAAGTCAGGAATGTTGGTAAACACTATACTAAAGCACTTTCCATAGGTTTATGGGATGCTTTGACATTTGAGATAGCAAGTTGTCTGTCAATGATATTCTATTTTACAATTTTCTTATGCATTTTACTCTTACGAGTTAATTTTGTACTCATCCTGGCAGGTTTCATAAAAAGTTCTGGAGTTTTTAATAATAATTGTTTTGAAATTTTAGACTATCTTGAAAAAGGAATGCTAAATGGGCTGAGTTGTGTCTCCAGCCCCATGTTGAAATCCTAACCCCCAGAGTACTTCAGAATGTAACTGTATTTGGAGATAAAGTCTTTAAAGAGCTAATTAGGTTCAAATGAGATTATTAGGGGGTCACTAATTCAATGCAACCAGTGCCATAAGAAGAAGAAATTTGGAACAGAAAGATTTGGAGGGAAGATAGCCAACTACAAACCAAGGAGAGAAGCCTCAGGAGAAACTCACCCTAAAGACACCTTGATATTAGACTTCTAGCTTCCATATAACTTTCTGAGAAAGTAACTTTCTGTTTAAGTCCATTCTGCAGTACTTTGTTATGATAGCCCTGACAAACTAATAGTCATTGTCATTAAACTTACTGTCTGCACAGAGCCCGATACAGGGCTCGATGCCATGACCCTGAGATCATAACCTGAGCCAAAATCAAGAGTGGGGCCCTTAACTGACTAAGCCACCGAGGTGCCCCTATTCATCATAGGTTTTGATATAATTTTCAATTTGTTACAAGTTTTATAGGAGTTTTTATTCTCTCTCTATCAGCAAAAAAAATTATAGGAAGTGCTTTACAAGAAACTTTTAAAATAATCTTATAAATTTCTCTTTTCATATGCTAATATAGTGAATTACCTGAATAGACCCCTAAATTTAAAGCATTTTTTGATGTTAAGAATAAGCCTGTTTGTTTATTGTCCATTCTTGTTATAATTCACTGCTGGATATGAATTATTAGTATTTTATTCATGAACTTTTCAGAAAATATACTGTGTGGTAGACCTTCTAAGTCACCGTATGACTGAAGATTAATTTCACCTATAGGTTTGAATAATAATTTAGTTTGGCATAGAATTCCAGATTCACAATAACTTGGAAAACATCAGTCTGTTATACACTGGGATCCAGTATTGTAGATGAGGAATTAGAGGCCACGCTAATCCTCTTACATCAGAAATATTAAGAAAAACTTGGAAAACAAAAACAAAAGTGGAAAATTGAGATTTCATCAGGATAAAGGCTTTTGCACAGCAAAGGAAACAGCCAACAAAACTAAAAGGCAACCTTCAGAATGGGAGAAGCTATTCACAAATGACATATCAGATAAAGGGCTATTATCCAAAATCTATAAAGAACGTATCAAACCGAACACCCCAAACCCAAAAAGTCCAGTCAAGAAATAGGGCAGAAGACATGAACAGACATTTCTCCAAAGAAGACAGACAAATGGCCAACAGACAGGTGAAAGAATGCTCAACATCACTTGGCATACTTGAAAATATAAATCAAAACCACAATGAGTTATCACCTCCCCCTAGTCAGAATGGCTAAAATTAACAACTCAGGAAACAACAGATGTTGTCGAGGATGCAGAGAAAAGGAACCCTCATACTGTTGGTGAGCATGCAAACTGGTGCAGCCACTCTGGAAAACAGTATGGAGGTTCCTCAAAAGGTTAAAAATAAAACAACCCTATGACCCAGCAATTGTGCTACTAGGTATTTATCCAAAGAATAGGAACATAGTGATTCAAAAGGGAACATGTACCCCAATGTTTATAGCAGCAATGTCCACAATAGCCAAAATACGGAAAGAGCCCAGCTGTTTCTCAATAGCTGAATGAATAAAGAAGAGGTGGTATACCTATACAATGGCATATTACTCAGCTATCAAAGCGAATGAAATCTTGGGGTGCCTGGGTGGTTCAGTCAGTTGGGCATCTGCCTTTGGCTCAGGTCACAATCTCAGGGTCCTGAGATTGAGCCCCACATCAGGCTCTGTGCTCAGCGGGGAGCCTGTTTCTCCCTCTGCCCCTTATCCCACTCGTGCTCTCTCTTAAATAAATAAATAAAATCTTTAGAAAGAAAAGAATGAAATCTTGTCATTTGCAACAGCATGGATGAAACTAGACTGTATTATGCTAAGCAAAATAAGTCAGTCGGAGAAAGACAAATACCATATGATTTCACTCATATGTGGAATTTAAGAAACAAAACAGTTGAACATAGGGGAAAGAAGGGGAAAAAAATAAGATAAAAACCTAGAGGGAAGCAAACCGTAAGAGACTCTTAACTATAGGAAACACACTGAGGGTTGCTGGAGGGGAAGTGGGTGGGGGGATGTAGTAACTGGGTGATGGGCGTTAAGGAGGTCACGTGATGTAACGAGCACTGAGTGTTGTATGCTATTGATAAATCACTAAATTCTACCCCTGAAACTAAAAATACACTATATGTTAACTAAATTGAACTTAAATAAAAAATTCAAAAAAAGGGGAAAAAACCTCATGATTTGCTGTGAATCACAGCAAAAATGAATCAGAGTTGAAGTTTTTAGATTTTATATGGATTATTTTGTTGTGTCTTAATTTTATGTTTTTATTCTCTATAGTTTTCAGTAATATATCTCTGTTAGGTAGAATGAAGTAAGAAAATTAACGTGTCATTTTTCCATTCCATCAGCATAATCTAATGAAAGAGCACTAAACTCAGAAAGAAGTTAAGAATAAGAAATTCTTACTACTGAAGAAGAAGCAGATTGAAAATTGTACCACGTTGTCAATACAGAATCCAGGTCTTTTAATTAATTATGAAATGTGTGAGATTCCTGTTAGGAGAGAGTTTGCAGGAACAAGGAAACATTGGAACTTTTGTGTAAATGATAAAGGTGTTCTGACAGTTGCTAACTGTCTTGGGGCAAAGACAACCTGAAATGCACAGGTACTTGGTATTTGCTTGTTGTGACTGTTGATCTGGTGGACTTGGAACATTCAATTATTAAACATATTAACCCCCTTTTTAATCATTATGTGCATGTGTTAAAATAGTATTTGCATATATAAAACTCTGGAACATCTATTAGTTCCTAAGGGTATTTAAAGTACTGATTTACAGTAGAAACTTAATTTTTCCGCATTTATTTCATCAGTCTGGGAGTTGTCTCTTGGACATGAGATTACTAAATTTGAAACTGAGAGTACACCCAAGCAAAACTTTTATTTATGAATTAATTGGCTCCCAGATTTGTTAAATAAAGGCTGAGTCTCATGGTCATATCACAAGTTGCCCTGTAGGTCTTCATGAAAAAGAAATGTGATGATTTAAAGAAATAATGCCCATCTGAATAAATTGGTCACTTCAAAAGCATATCATTTGTCATCTTATATCAGTTATCATTTAAAAAAAAAAACCCTTGTATGTCCACTTGAGAGCCATGGGCAGCAAAAACAATCCCAATGAAGAATGTTCATCATCAATTTCTTAAGAAAATTGAACCTACTAAATGATAGAAATGCACAATTATAGAGGAAACAATCTTACTCTGAAATTTGAGTGTAACTATTAACAGAATGTAGAGTATGAGATAAAAATGTTAAAGACATAAAAATGGCACATAAGTTTCATGATGTATTAAATATATCTATCAAATCATCTTAGATTTACACTCCAGTTGACTCACACGCACATTGGATGGGGGTGATTTAACCATAAGGTGAACTGTCCTTTTTGGTTTGGTTAAACCAGTTTCTATTGAGGGGGAGATATTTTTAGAATTTATTGAGGCACATTGTAGTTCTGCTATTAGTGGGCCATCAAGTGCAATTTGGCACAGCACAATGTTTCAACAGTTGCTTGACGTTAACAGTGACTACAGAACACTTCGTGATCAGCTAAGGTTATTTTTAAACTTAATTCTAGATAAGCCAGGGAAGTGCTGCTCTGTAGTCCACATGGTCATTGCAGCAACATTCGTCATCAAAGATGCTGCATGCCTTTATTCGAGATTCCTTGTAAACCTCTCTCCATTAAACCATGGAAAACAGAACCACGAAGCAAAGTGAGAGTCATGCTATTTCAATTAGAAAGATTACACCTTATTCATTTAGGCATTTGCTGTTTGCCTGGGATAGTTTGTTTGCTTACTCGTCTGGGGAAAGAAACATCTTTGCCTGCATGAGTCTTTCACATAATTAACCACCACTGCCATCTCGTATGTTGGGGTCTGTCCTCAAGGAAACCACCCTATGTGTGAGTTTCTGGGACATTCCTGGGAGAATTCTCTGTTCATTTAACTTGATGACAAAACAGCAACATGCTAAATAATGTGATTAAAGTTGTTAAAAGCCAAAATAAACACTTATAATTATCTCAAGAAAAATGGTGTCAGGCAAGTGCGGTCTCTATAAAGTGGGACTCCACATGCGTCTTTCTGGCCCCACTGCACAATAGATCACAGTTAAAGGTCTGTTAACAGACCTCTGACGGCTGAGCTGGGTAGCTTGTGGTTTCCTTCGAAACCTATTGGCATAATGTGAATTTATGTGTGAGGTGCAAATTGGAAGTTGCGTGTGATTGGTGCCTTTGGCAGAGCAGAAATCATACTGTAGGGCTAGCAGCAGGAAGTACATTGCTTTGAAATTACCCGGCAGGGTTTCTACTTGCTGCTCTTGCTGCTTCTGAGACAGGGGCCTTGTATTGTCTGGCCATGATTAAAATCAAAGTGTAGCCTTCTTTGCTGGGTGCCAGTAAACTTAGGTGAAACACAGAAACAATCTGGAGTTTTAATTATTTTAAAATGCAGTGTAGGCAAGAAACAAAGATGAAAGCATTTTTGACTAATCTATCCCAATTATTTCACATAAACGGATTTGCTAAAAAAGGAGCCGAGAGAGAGAGAGAGAGAGAGAGAGAGAGAGAGAGAGAGAGAGAGAGAGATTGCCTTTACAAGAGACTTCATAACGTGTCTCACAGCCATAAACTATATCTGTGCCATGTAATCCATTCTCAGGAAACTCATACAGAAAAAAGTGTCCGAACGTTATACTTTGGGGTGAGTAGAGAAAACCAGATGTGTCTTTACCTTATTCCAAATACAAGATGCTATGCATATGTGAAATAAACTTTCAAAGCACAGGATAGAATTTATTGGTTAATTACTTACCAACCTAAAATAGTCCATCTGTAAGGGAGTATCTCCGTGCTATAATTAAGACTGGTCTAATGCCATAGTAGGCTGGACAGATAATCCCCATCATGCCTTCAATTCTCAGAGCTGGCAGGCTCTGGATTTCTTCTTTTTAGTTTCTTTTTCCATGACGAGTATAAAAGCATAAGTCGTAGGTTCAGAGTCTGCTGTCTTTACCAATCCACTGGGAGAAAATCTCTCTCAATGTTGAATAAAATACAGAGAATACAGACTTGCTGTCACATTGTACTAGCCAGCTCTCAAATTAACAGTGGTGGAAATCAAGAGTTAGTGTGTAGGTTCTTTGGAGAACATCTCATTGCACCCACGCACAGAATACCGGGAGCTCATGAGTTAACATATACTGAGCACCTGCTATGGGGTAGGCACTGTGGTAAGGACGGGGAATATGAAGATGAACCAGACTTACAAAAGAAGCTAGAGAATTAAATTATTATTTACATATGTTAATCTGGAAATTGAGTGTCAAGGTGAGTACATGCATTGTGCCATGATAGGACATAGCAGAGACTTCTAAACCACAAGTGGCACTCTGTCTGAAAGAGAGATGTGGATAGCACGTTTTCACCACCATTGTCAGATATTTTCAAATGGTATATGTGATGAGGAAAAATATATTATTTTGATTACAAGGTTAGAAATGGCTTTAGGAAAATTGGATATGGAGGTCCATTCCCTTTCTTTAAATGTCTCCTTAATCCAACTCCAGTCTACTCTGTGACACTTGCAAGCAACCAGCCATAGCAAGGAGCAGGTGTGTAGAGCTGTTACAAATGCAATGGCACAAATGCTGAAGGGCTGCATCTTATCTGATAACACTGCTCAAGGTCAAGGCTCTTGGGCTATCAGACCTGCCCAGGCAAGGGAGAAATCCGTGTTTTAAATCTTCTTCCACTCAGATTTCAGTAAAAGAAAGAGAGTAATCCTAGTAACATGGATATGTTAAAGAGCATTTCTGGGTATCTTTTGCACCTACCTAAATTTGGAACCTACCAGTTATCGCTTTACTTTGACAGATAGAAGCACAGAAGATTCAGGCTGCCCCAAACCTGAAGATGTTAATTAGGAATTTGGCCATTTTAAATTAAAATCTGCTCATGAAAATGAGCTCCCACTGGTGGAAATAGCTTTCTTTTCAGTGCAAGAAGTTGTCTGAAACTTTTGTCTCTCTCCAGTGCTCATCCTGATTAGATGAGCTCACAACTATGTTTAATTTCATATGCACAGTAATGTTGTTCAGGCAAAGCTTCCAGGACAGGCGTCAAATCAAATGTCCATAGTCAGTCTCCCATCCCAGCAGCACCACTTCTTGTCTGGCAGCTCTTGAACTAAACTACCCAAGTATCGAATTTGTTTATTTCTTTGGTCATTTCTGTGAGGTAGCCAATATCCTCTATATCTTCTGGGCTATAACGGTTAAGTATCAAGGCTGTGGTGACTCTTCTAAAGTTATAAACCTGTTCTGTAAATAAAATGAATTTTTGTGGCACTTCAGACTTTCCGTTTAATTGGTGGAAAGAAACTGAGTGGAGAGGCTCTATGCTCATCAAAATATTTGTGGGCATAAAATAATGTTGGGCAAATAGAAACCTAGTTGTATCTGTGTTTTTTGAAGGTCACTACTATCATATATTATTTATCAAATCTAAGTGGTATTTCACTCCTCCCCCCCAGAGGTCTAAAAAATACTTGTAAAACACAAATTTTACTTGCATTTACCAGTAGAAACTGAAACTCAAGAAGTGTCAAATGGGGGCCACTATGGTGTTATTCCCAGAAGAGAGACAGGTAGGACTGGAAATTTTACATAGTCTTTATTTGACATTTACATATACATATATGAATGTGAGTCATAAACTATGTTTTCTGTAAGCCACGTGTATTTAAACCATGTAAACCATAACAAGAATTTTAGGAGGAAAATAGTAAGTAACATATGGGATATTTTCATTGTACCATTTAATCTTCCCTACCACAGTCTGGCAAAGGTAAGGTGGCTTTGAGTCCTAAACCATTAGTTTTCCCATTATGTACACTCTTTTTGAGATTTCAACCGCTCCTGTAGATTTAATTATCATCTCTGCATTGATAGCTTCAAACTTTGTATTTATGTCCCTTATAGCTTTCCCATCTTCTAGAAAAAAGTGTATTCATTTGGAAGTTCCACAAATATCTGAAACTCCACACAAACTTACCGTTTTCCTTGACAAAGCTACTCATCTTCCTGTATTCCTTATCACAGCTAATGCCCTACTACCTATCTCGTTGCCCACACCAGAAACCTGGACTTATACTCCTTTTTGTTCATCCTCTTCACTCACTCAGTCATTGGCAATTGCATTTCCTCAATATCTCTGAATTCCACTTTATTTAGTTCAAGCTCTTGTCATTTTTCACCTGTTTCATTACAATAATTCTGCTTCTAATTTGACTTTTTCTGTTACCAGAGAGATTATTCTAAAGTCCAGGACTCTTAATGAAAAACTTCACAAAAGTTTTCTCATTGATTTTAGGATGAAGTCCAAATTCTCTGCACAAATAATATGATGCCATTAAAAAAATATGACCCAGGGGGTGATCCGATGTTTCTCCTACATGAGATGTTTAGTACCCACGATGGGCCAGGCCTAATGGTGGCTTCCTCTTTGGAAACCCATTAATAGAATTCATCATAGCATTAGAACTAAGGCTCAAGCTCATATGATCATCTACATAGGTGGTTAAATGACATTTGCAAGATTCAGGATTAGTGTTACTGTTGATGCTATAATTTCCACTCTTTAATAGGGAAATTTGATAAAACAAAGTTTATGAAGGCGAAGGTATTCACAAGATAGATGATGAAGAGATGATTAGCAGCTTTAGAAACAATCATTTATTAGTTTTTTTTCTAATTAAGCCAGTTTTATTTTAATTTGAAAGTTAGGTGAGTTGCAAGTTTTCAAAAGGCACACATTTTTATTAGCTTTTCTATAATAACTGACACAGAGTTTTGTGGATCCTTTCAAAAATCTGAATTAAATTTTCTCCCATCCAAGTACTAACCAGGCCCGACCCTGCTTAGCTTCCGAGATCAGACGAGATCGGGCGCGTTCAGGGTGGTATGGCCGTAGACTGAATTAAATTTTCTATAGTGACATGTTACACATTGACTACATAAGGGCACTGAATTACTGTACTGTATAATTACAAGACTGATCATATTAATGTGTTTCTCTAGTGCAATAATTTTTACATTTATTCATTCATTAAGGATAACCATGACTAATGCAATTATAGTCTCATTTTAAACTCATTATTCATGGTTGCCAATTTAGAGATAAGAATGGAATTATGTTGATAAGTTTATAAACTGATGGCAGGAGGCCAATCAGATTGCTTCATACTCTTATTTTATGATGACGTTTCTTACGGTGAACATGTTGATTTGAAGAGAAAGTTTTGGGATTCAGGTCATGATTAAAGTGCTGTAAGTCATTTTTCATTTTAGGTCTCTCATGTAGATACAGAATAAGTACACGAAAACTATTTCATGAGTTTGATTAACACCATCATAAATATTACAAATACTTGTATCCGGAGGGGAATAATCTGCAGTAAGAACAACATAATTCTGACGCTTTGTGTAAAAAATACAGCATAACTGAATTCAACAAAGAAGTAAGTGATAACTGGTAAGTCAGACTATTAGAAAAAGATTTTTGGAAACATGTATTTGTTTAGAGAACCAAACATTTATTTGTTTGAGGAATCGAAACAGTCGTAACTGCGCCAGATGACATATTTATAGGTTTCAATGAAAAACATAAACTTATCCTGAATAAAAAATTGCAAACGGTCAATAAAATTAAAAAAGAGAAGTAGTAAAACCATCCAAGGACAAGGTAGGACTTGGTAGAGGAACATAGTTTCTAATTCAGATATAAGTAGTATGCAAAGGAATAGATCTTTTTAATTGAACACTACAAACAGTTGACAGTTGAAATAATTTTAATTGAAAACTCGTCATGTGTGCGTATCCTTGTTTTTCGACTTTAGAGTACAGTCACAGTTCCACATCTTTTTTCAACTTAGTGGATATTTATTGAGCATCTATTTAATGTGCCAGACTGTGCTAAGCGCCATGGTCAAAGCGAAGGTTTAGGAAGATATGGTTGAGGAGTTTGTCATCTGGCAATGTGGATAAGAGAAATCCACACTCATTAGGAAACCAAAGTGTAAAGTTTCAGGTGCCGAAGAACAATACAAACACAATGTTTTCAAAGATGGATGGAGGGAAAGAGCACATCCAGTTGGAAAGGTCAGGAAAAGTTTATTGAAGAAGACAACCTGTGAGATGAACCATGAAGAATAAAAAGAACTTTCACAGGCTGGATAATAGAGACATAAATAAAAACAGCACAAGCTATATATATTTAGTGCTAGGCACTATTTTAAGGATTTTATATGTATTGTGTCATTTAATCCTCAAAACAGTGACAGAAACAGTACTGTTATTATGCCACAAATGAGGAGAATGAAGAGATTAATTTGCCCCAGATTTCATGGTGAAGCGATGAACCCAGACTTGAGACTCAGATCTGTCTAGTTCCAGAACCTAAACCTCAGTCACTACAACACACTACCTTGTCAAGAGGAGTTGTCTGTGAAGGTGAAACTTGAAAAGCCTAGATCCCCAGAACATTTGTATTTTAATAAAAGGATGCTTAAAAAGTTAACATTGGTAAGGATATGATAAAAATGCATATTATAACAGTCAGTTCAAAAAGCACAATACAGAATTGTGCATGTGCTTTATAATGATGTATTGGTAAATGCTTGTTGAAGGAATTAATGAATAATGTAAAAAATATGTCTGCATATGAGCAGGGATCAGGAGATCAATATGTAAAAATGATTAGTTGTAATAGGATTGTGACCTTTCCTCTTTCAATGTCATCTTTAATTTGTATACTGTCAGATCTTCCAGGGTTGAGTAGAAGCCAGCTGTTTATTTCCTTTTCATTAACAAAAGACTAATGACTTCAATACTAAAGGATAAATGCATCAATCTGTGCTATCAATAATCAATAGAGAAATCTTTTTGCTGAATATTTGTTAACATATGCAATCTTTCTGAATAGTTCTTTTTACGCTTTTTAATTTTTTTCGGTAATGAGGAATATAAATCCAGATAAAATGATACATATATCATAACTTAGGCATGCACGATTGAGACCAGATGAGGCAATGATAGTTTGCATGCTGACTTATTTCTTTAATTTCCCCAAATTGAAGTCTTATTAATCATTTGCTAGTTTCATGCAATGGTGCATTCTTCAAACAGTGCCTAATGATAGAAACAAGGAAAATGATAAATGAAAATGGTCAAAGTACTCAATAACATGTTGCTAATGTATTAAGACTTTAAAACAGAACTTAGCATATCATGGGATTTTTGCCTTTATCTAGACTAAAATATATTTCGTTGACTCAGTTTGAAAAAATCATTAAATACCATATACAAATTGCTTTTTCGTATTTGATTAGGAAACAGCAGTTCTATACAAACATGGACCCATGTATATATATTTACCAGTGAAGGTGACAAACCCCTATGTTGGAAGGCCAATTTTTCTCCCTAAAAAAAGGAGGCTTCTGGTGACAACATAAACTACATTTGAATGTGTTGGGTTGACTGACTTACCATGAAGCTGTCAGTTTTGAGTGGGGCCCAGAGCAAAAATAGGCTCTACCCTCGTCCGCACTCAAGGATAAGACACTCTGCTACTTGGGCTTCATGATCAGGCAGAGCCAATGACATGACACCCAAAATGTCTGTCGCAAGTAGAAATGTTTTATGCAGCACCTGGCTGCCCTCCCTCCCCCATAAAAGACACTGAGGATTTGGAAAAAAATCCTTTCCCTCTTCGAGAAACAGCTCGTGCTCCCAACTTGCCAGTCTCTGGTACACACTGACTACCTGGCTAAGATGCACCATATAAACACTTGATCGGAACTGCCCCTTTCATCCAAGACATGATGAAGTTGGGTTTGCTTGGAAGCACTCCATTAAATGGCCGTGGTCTACAAGAGATAGGACTCACGAAGTTACTGAAGGTATGCATACATCATGTCACCTGCTGTCTTGTCATCTACTTCTGCTTCTCTAATGTCTCACTCTCAATCCATATCTTGTCTCATAGGGACTTCCTTTTGATCAGTCAACTGAAAAGGTAAAAATTCAAGTGGGGCTTGTTGGGGTTTTGCACAATATGCTGGTACTGGCTGAATTGAACTGCTGAAATATTAAAATATAGTCCATGTTGGAGGTGGCCCAGAAGAACTTTAGGGAAAAAAACCCTTCCAACAGGAACAATTATGAGCAGTGCATCTGATTATTTACTTTGCTTGGAAAGAGAAAGGGCCAGAGATATAAATCTAGAGGAATTAATAATAGTGGCTAAAGCTTGGCCGGACATTCAAGAAGAATATTGAAGGACTGATGAAATGAGAACGTGGGAAAGAATTTGTGGGTAGATTCCTTAGAATAGTCAAGGAGGTGAGGATCCCCCATCACAGAAGAGGATCTCAGTGATCAGTGGTCAGGATGACTCAATGTCAGTCAGCTTCTCCTCACCACTACAGAGCGGGCTCACTAGGGTCATAAACAAAATGACAGCAATGAAATCTCTGTGATTTTAGTAACATGGGCTTCCCTTCACCAAGGGTGATCTGATTACTGCCAATTTAAGTATCCAACCTGGTCATTCTATTAAGATCAAATTAAGATCAATCTAAGAGAGAAACAGGTATTGATGGAACTCTAGGGAGACAGCGAGGTCTATACTAAGCCCTTGGAATAGCATCTCTCCCCAGAGGGACTAACCAACCACCCATGAGGAAGTTTATTTTGGATGCCTTCCCTCATGGAAGGGGCAGTGATATATTATCACTAGAAATGGCTCACTCTGTATGGGGATTTCCCTTCCTTGCTGACAGTTCTTCTGCAAACACTGCCAGCACCATGCATAGATTGTCTATGTTTTTCGTCATCAAGTAAGTATCCTTGAGAATACTTGATGACAACAAGTCATCATGATGATACAACAATAAAAATGATACAACATTCTTGATGATGAGAATTTTTTGACAAACGAAGGGTAGCAATGGGCTTGTGCCTATCCTATTCACTGGTTTTACCCTGAATTCCCTCATCTGGGGGATGTCACCCAAAAAGTGAAGGAGAGGTTTCTAGCCTGTAGACTTACAGCTTTGTTGTCCAAAGGAGTAATGATATAGGTACAAAATTATTAATTTGATTTTTTATGACTTAGTGATATGACTGGTTAGTAAGGAATTATTTCCATTTCCATCTGCCTTATTTTTTCCCCCAGTGAAATATAAATATCCAGCATTAACTTTGTGTTTATTATTATTTTAAGGATTGTCTTAATGCGGTATTCGACATGAGAATATTATATAAACTAGCAGGTGATTTTCACTGACATTTGTGCATGAGGTTAGTACTTCAATCAAATTTGGATAATAAGAGCTAAACTTCAAATCCCATTGAGATTCTGATTTTGTTTAGTACAATCTTCCAGGCCAAATAACTTCATGTATTTTTAAGGATTCTCAATCAACAGGCAAATATTAAAGTCAGAAACTGGTTCAAATGCCTTGTCAAAAGTCTTTGAGATTACTTATATTTAGTGATGTAATTTTAGGGCCTTGGTAAATTTTACATTGCTTTCGTTACATTTAAAAAAGACTTAGTACCCCAAAATAGCTAAAAATTCAAGGTAATGTATACTTTAAGAGAGATACCTTGTATTACAATAACTGAAAAATTTTTTTTAATGAGATATCGCCCATAAAAACACATAGATCACTCGAGGAACATGTCAGCAAGATGAAGGCATACTATTAATATAAACAGTTAAATGTTCTGATCTAAATGTGGTACACTCGGGATAAAATTAGAACCAAAAGTTAAACAAAATATAGCAAGTAACTTAAAAAATATGTAACCTAGGGGTTAACATAAGCTATTCTGAAATGAGCATATGAAATGTACAGAATGCACAGAGCTAAAGGTGAGTGTTACAGGCATTTAAAAAATTTACTTTGCTCCTCTCAAAGGAAGAAAAAAAAACGTAGTTCAGTATAATCTTTTCCATAATAGGAAATAAAGCTTTATGGGCAAAAGTGTGGTGAGTCTGATGCAGAAAACTTACACCTGTATCTTTTCAGCATCTTAGTTAATGATCTATAGCCCAGCAAAAAAAACAGTTTGAGCTTTGTCATTAACCAAATCAGGACAATTTTCCTGACATGAAAAGCATTCTAATGAATGCTAAATGGAACTGGAAGCCAGGAGAATTTGATTCAAGCCTCTGTTCTGCCAGGATGATGTGACTCTGAGTAAATAGTTCACCTTCCTGAGCCTTGCTTCCCCTGTGTGTGAAGTGGGGGTGACAACTTCTGTCTCATCAGACACGCTGAATTCCAAGAATCAAGTAAAAAATCTGGTACACATTTGTGAAATGAATACATGAAAATATTTGAAAGCATTTTGTACATGATAAAGCCCTAACTGCAAGTCAATTATTAATCGTTCTACCCCAAGCTCACAACCCTTTTATCCCAAGCTCACAAAGATCTGAGAACCATTTTTTTAAATGTGAAGGATAAAGCTTGATTAAAATATTTTGCTATTTTGTTTGGATGCCAGTTGTTTTATCTATAAATGCATGCAATAACAATGAATTAGGCTGGTTGTCCCCTACTGGATATTGTTTGATGAGTGTGCGAGGTTCTGTTCCCTAAAAGAAATACTATCTCATGACTAAAGCTTCAAACCAGTGTAGGCATTGCCATAGGCCAAAAAGTACCTATTTTAAGTGGCACTTTGAAAAGAGATGAGACTAGTTCTTTGGGAATCAGAAAACAAAGAGTTTAGTTATAGAGATTGCCAGGGTGGTGTTAAAAGTTGACCATCCATTAAGACATGGGCCCCACCATCAGGAGGAGTTCTGGAGATACCCTGCTGTACTAAGCATTTACTCTTTAATTGACAATAATGGGGAAACCTTGGAGGGTCCCTGGTGGGATGTAGAGCAAGAGGGCTTGGGATGGTTGGAGCCTGTTACCTTTTTTTTTTTTTTTATTAAAGATTTTTTTTTTTAATTTATTCATTTGACACAGAGAGAGAGATCACAAGTAGGCAGAGAGGCAGGCAGAGAGAGAGGAGAGAGGAGGAAGCAGGCTCCCCGCTGAGCAGAGAGCCCGACGTGGGCCTCGATCCCAGGACCCTGGGATCATGACCTGAGCCGAAAGCAGCGGCTTTAACCCACTGAGCCACCCAGGCGCCCGAGCCTGTTACCTTTAAGAGCTACTTTTATCCTACTGGTATTTATTGGTTGAATATCAGCCATGAAGGTAGCAACTCCAAAGCCTATAGGAGTTGGGATGTCTGGGTGGCTCAGCCAGTTAAGCGTCTGACTGTGGGTTTTGACTCAGGTCATGATCTCAGGGTCATGAGATCGAGCCACACGTGGGGCTCCGCACTGGGCGTGGAGCCTGCTTAAGATTCTGTCTCTCCCTCTCCCTCTCCCTTTTCCTCTCGCCCCCCACAAAAAAACCCTATAGGAGTTAAGAACTCAAGTACCTGAGAAGTAAATGGGTGAATTTTGTGGTAAACTGGAGATATATGCCATTTGGAGAGATAGTTGCTAATCTTCTCCAGCCAAATGTCAGGAGGAAGTGGAAGCTTGCATTTTCAACATTAAGATATTTTACTATGAAATTTCCTGAATTTGAGATGTTGGCAACACATTCTATTTTTTTTAACAGCTCCTGTATGAGTCAATCAAAAGATGAATGTGAGCTGTATTTAACCAAAGGAAGCAAACAGTTCTTTAAAAGGGAAGAAAAAGTGAGGTGGGGGACCAGAGACAAAATTCTCTAGTTCATAATTTTGGCTCAGTCTGATCCCTGTACAATTACAGTAAAAGGAGAAAAAAAGTATGTCTTCTAAAGATCAAGAAGGTGATTTGGAATGGTGGCTCTCACCTCTATCAACAGAGAAAGGTTTAGAGACCACTGGGTAGGGCTTGGACCTCAAGAGAGCAGGTGTTGAGTGACGTCAGGCAGGGTATTCTCTGTGCTGCAGTGATTATTGTCAAGTAATTAATCTCTCCAGTCATGTCTTGCAAGGAAAAGGTTTTTCTACAAATTCTCTTCACAAACACATAGAAATATTCTTTTAGAAATCCATCTTTTGCCATCTGCACTAAATATTTTCAGAGTATGTCACGAAATCATTAGAAAATTCCTAAAGGGGAGAAAATTTATTAAATCTTAAAGAAAAACACATAAAATGTTTTGAAAGCCCTTCAGATTTAAGAAATTTGCATTTGATCTTTGGTAGGAATTACTGTATTCGCTAATGAGATGAGATACTCTTTGGATTTGGTGGGTGCATTTCTGATGAAATTAAAATGAACTGTTATAGGATAGAAATCAGATCTGACTCAGATTTGACTTCAAATACATACTTATCTGTGGACTAGTTTGCTGATCTAATTTAGAGTGGGGAACAAATGCCATTCTCTAAAGTTGGATGTCACACACAGATCCATATATCTTTGAAGAAGAATAAGAAAAAGGAAAACAAACAAACAAACAAACAAACCTCTCTTTCACACTAAGCAACAGTGCAGCCAAATGGGATCACATATATTTTAATGGAGCAGGAGCCTGGAGTTGACCGTGGGAAAGTCCAGGAGAACATGCTGGTAGCATGTGATGAGCCAGTTCTGTCTTAGTTTTGGCCAGCTCTCTACGATCTTCACTCTTTCGTTTCCCTGTGTCCAACTTTAATGTGTGCCTAGCAAATTAACAGTGTTAACAGGATTGCAGAATAAAATTAGTTGGACTTTAGAGTATAAAGAGTGTGGAATTGGATGGCTTCTATTCGAGTTAATGTTATTTTTATTTTATTTTTAAAAAATTTTTAAAGATTTTATTTATTTATTTAAAGAGGGAGAGAGAGAGAGAGAGAGAGAGAGAGAGAGAGAGAGAGAGAGCGCACGCATGGTGGGGGCGGGGCAGAGGGAGAGGGACAGAAAGAATCTCCAGCAGACTCCACCCTGAACACGGCGCCCGACCTGAGGCTCAATCTGGCAACCCAAGAGATCATGAACAGAGCTGAAATTAAGAGTGAGACACTTAACTGACTGAGCCACCCAGGTACCCCTTGAGTTAATGTTATTTTTAATAAGCATTATTTGAGAAAAAATAACATTCTATCATGTATATTATAAGATAATAAAATTGAATTTCTTTTAAAAGGATTTTTTTGGGGGGGTATCACTTGATCCAGACCTCAACTCAGACTAAAGTGGTGAAATGATAAAGTAGAAGTTAAAGATTCTAATTTTTTTTGTATCGGCTTTTCTGGTGACTAGACATGTGGTCTTGAAAGAGTCACTTCAGTGCACTGGATTTTAGTTCCCTTCTTTGTAAAATAAGGGCATAATGTAATACCTGTCCTTCCCATCTCATAGCTATCGAAAATAGGGGTTTTGGAGGAAAGAAAGGATCACACAGAGTTTGGGTAAATTCTACACAGGTAGAAGGTAGAATCTACACAGGCTCTAAGGTTTGGCAATGTGGGGAACTTAAGATAATTCAAGAGCAGAGATATGTGGACAGGAAGTAACTTGTGGGTCACCACTGTATAAGTTGTAGTAAAGCATGACCTTTATTGGAAACACTCAAGGTAGCAAATTTGAGGAGAAAGCAGAGGAGAACTGTGGGGGAATATAAGCACCAATATTTAGCTCGTATTTTCAAAACGCAGAATGAAGAGTCACTTTGGTTATCTCTTGCTGAATTATTCTGATGAAGTAACTCAGCTTCTTCCCTTGGGTAGAGAAGTATTTTAAGAGTTCAGTAAAATTAGAAGAAGGTGGGGAAGAGTTAAGGAGGACCTATGCTCTTTTCTGGGGCCTAGCCCTGAGGGAATAATCTCACCGTCCTGTCTTTGCAGTTGAAGTATAAATGGGCCCCAGAATGAGAGAAATCCCCCAAATCCGGGGGTGGAGAAAGGGAGGCAATGTTCCCTTGTATGAGGGGAAGGACTAGAGAATGAGGGGAGAAGGAGGAATTTCATAAGGCTTTCAATTATATACTAAAAGTGGGAGGGTTTGGTAGTCAATATCAAAATGACTCTAGTTATGCAAGGGTAGGTATGTATTTTTAAGCTTCCCCTTTTAAAACTGGAAGGAGAGAGGATTTAACTGAAATACCAGGCAATATTCCTGTCAGCCAGCAAGCAAACACTCAGAGACTAGGATGAAAATGAAACAGTGCTTTGGGTTCTAGCTGGGCCTTCCAACCCACACACACCCAATGGTCATGGTATTTGGGTTTAGTTCCCTATTCTATTGGATGCCAAGTCCTCAAGAGACTTAGGGCTTCTTAAGACCCCATGTAGGGAAACCTGTTCACCTTGGACCTTCCTTCTCTTCATTCTCTTCTTCATTAGAGATTTAGTTTCTTTAAATCTTCCCCCCTCCCTCCATCTCAGTTCATGGATCCCATGGCTTGGCTCAGTTGGCTTCAAGTATTGGTTTTAGCCAGTAGATTCCATTTGGTATCACTACCGGAGGGCTGGGGGGAGGTGGATGACTCACAGTCCTGGTTTCCCCAGCCTTGAGGAACTCCTGGGTTGTGAGCGTTTCGGTTTTAAAAACCAGGAAAGTGTCAGGCACACCAAGACCAGTTGGTCATCCTAGGAGGGGGAGAAAGAGGAAATGAGGTATTCCAAACTCAGCGTGGAATATTTACACAAAAACCAACCCTTTTACGCTAAAGAGATTAACCTTCTCTTAGCATATTTCCTATGACCTTAAAAGAAACTTCGTCTCTTTGTTTGTCTTGAGAAATGTGTCTTAAAGCCCTGTAATAAATCCCTTTCAGCTTAAACTAGCTGGAGTAGATTTTATTCCCTGCAACTGCACCTTCCTAGACTCAATGCCACATGTGATATTTACACTGAAGAGATCACACTAACAAAGCTAAAAACTATTTTTGGAGGATTTGTGTCTGGGAGTTTTGTGGCTTTCTTTCTGGCCAGCAATTTCCTCCACTTCTCTACTTAGTGATACCTTGATTTTTCCTTTGGAGAATCACCCCTTCTCCGTTCTTAGTCTGGGTCAGGCTGACGCTACACTCAGGCCTGGAGACAAAGAACTTTCTTTTTCCAGCCACAGTGACAGGTCAGGCATTGGAGCATGACCCACTAGACTAATGAGGATTATCTCTTGGGAGTTTTGCTGAGCTACTGAGAAAGGAGTTTGTTTGTGTTATGAATCCGACTGCAGGACAAATTAAACTTAAGAGCTGCCAGTGAACACAAATCTTGCTTGAGAATGCTACCAAAGGAGGCAGAGTTGCAGGGGAGAGAAAGGGGCTACAGGCTTATCATCTTGTTGGAACTTCTGGGTCTGATCATGCCTGAAGTGGCTTTGTAATTATAGGCATCACTATTACTCTCTACTTTGTTGAAATGGGTTGGAGTTGTGTTTCTGTCATTAGACAAGACTACAGAACAACTCAAAATGATACAATAAAATTTAAATTTATAAACATAAATTTGGGGGGTTATTGCCAAAAATGATTCATTGGATTAAATAGCTAATTTCACTGCATTTAATGTACAGTTTAATTTAAAAAATTTGATGGACATGTATACTTTCAGAAACATACATAATGCCTCAAGGGAAGGAAATTTAGTAGAGTTCATTCTCTTAGCTTGATTCTATTATTTACTTGCGTGGTGCATTGGACAAGGTATTTGACCTCTCTGTGAATTATTCACCTCATCTGATAAATGTAGCTAATAATAGTAACTACCTCATGTAGTTACCGGGGATAGAGGGCGAGGCAGCTAGAACAGAGGTCTGTTACCTGAATGCACGTGAATTATTGTTAACTCTTTATTCTGACAATCGCATTTAAAATTAACTTAATGCAATAGTTTTTAGGCAGTTTAAATAAGAATGTGGAGCATTACAAATACATAAGCATGTATAGAACACATTTAAGATAAAAAAGTTAGGAACGGTTATGTAAATAATAAGTAGACATGAGGAGAGACTGAAGAATTATAATCTACAAAGACCAAACATTTTTTTTTTACATGTTCAGGTTATGGTTAGTTTTTGCTCATTTAAAAATTGTATTTATTTTATCAAATTTCCATAAAAAGACATATAAGTATACATAACACAGAAGTATGTTTCAGAGCATCAATTTTTAAAAATCTTTATTAGGGTAAATATGGCTATTTGATAATAATAATCTCATAATAAAGTCTTACACACAGTGTAATGCTTTACTGCCTTTGCTTTTTAAAAAAGAAACAAAAGGCTAGAATTGGGTCATATATTCAATGTGAAATATAGGGTATTTCAATTAAGATTCAAGTTGACTTTTTAAAGTGTTGTTCAAGTCAAATGCTACCCTATGTCAATTGCTTCCAGCTGCTGAATGAGTTTGTAAAGTTAGAGGGCATTACAACAGCATTGTCTGCAACACTTCTTAATTTCACTCTTAGAACACAGAGGATAAATCATACAGTGCATAAAGCATATCAAAATAATACTGAGTGATAAATAAATAAAGAACAACAATAATAAATAATATGTATGCAATCCCTCTTCTCTTGGAGGCATATGTGTGGAACAAAGGCTAAAATGTGCGTGTAAACCTTTAAAGGCAAATTACCAGTTACTTCCACAGTTACTCTTATCTTGCACCTTTCCATTTTTTTTAGCAATTTTTCAAATATTTAGTATAAGTGTTGACTGCTTTTTTTTTTTTTAACTATAGCTCATTTTTTTTGGAAAGAGAATAGGGACATTGTTGCAGTTCAAAACCAAGGAAGGTTGTGACACTTTAATTCATGCTATTGCTGTGTTAGTGGAATCTCATCAAATCTCAAGTATATAAACAAGAAAAAAAATAGTAGACACTTGCAGTGGTCCAACAGGACCCATACCGTCTCACTCTGTAAATTCTTCAGGTCAGAATGAAAACTAATGGTATTTTGAAACAAGTGTACACATCTGAAAGTATCTTCCTGAATCCAGTGGTCTCAGATTGAATTGGAAAGAGAAAAGGTTCATTGCTTGCCAGGGGCTTATTCCCCATTTTTCATTTCTGTTTGTAATTCCTGTCATCTTTGTTTCTTATGCTTTGGCTAAAAAGGGCGAGTCATATTTATTGGAACTGGGTTTCAATAAACATTATGCATTATGGTGAACCAAAGGGTGATTTATTGATAATTTGTCACTTATATTTATGAAAATGTAGACCCCAGAGCTCAAGGGCTGGTAAATCATATTCTTGAATGTGTTGGTTCCCCCTCCCACCACCATTTACTTGCCAAAAGCACACTGGACAAGCTGCGGGCCTGGCCTGCAGGTCCCGGTCATCGTGCACTTGCTAATACCAAACAAGAAAAAAAAGAAAAACTGTTAGAGATTTTTTTTTTTTTGGTTCAATATGTTTTCAATTTCATCCTCAAGTTGCAGAAATAATACATTGATAAAGTGTAATTAGATGTGAGATTACAATTTAATGAGGCCAGAGAAGGGCCAGGAATGTAAATGGAATGGAATGGACCCTGCGGATTTTTTTTTTATTTTAGTTTGTTTATTATGTTACAGCTGTAAAGAACTTTCACACAGATTCCAGATGCAGGCAGCTGTTCGTCCTTCACTCTTAAGGAAACAAAGGTTCAGAGTTCACTTTGATCCACTTGTTCTAGACTAGTGATGTTGAAGATGACACTTGACTAAGTTGTTGCCTTCGGTCATTCCAGGGTTGTCAAAATGGGCTTCATGGGGTCACTGATCTCATCTGGCAACCTCTCCAGTGACAGGCTGCCCCAGTCTCCGTAATATGTTTATCTGCCATGGTGATGTCGGCAGAACTCAGCAAATCTAATATTCATGCTCAAACAGATTTGTTGGTGCTCTTTCTTTATAAGAATGGGCCCAAATCACTCTTGCAGCTGCTTCCTCTAGATATGTGGCCAGTCCTTTGTGTTTCATGTCCCCTTCAGACAGGGCTTGGGCTGTGAACAAAGCACCTACCTATCTGACTGCAACCTGTTTCTGGGGTTTTTTTGTTTGTTTGTTTTTTATTCACCAAAATCAAATTCCACTGTGCTTTTTTCCTCCACAGATGTGATTCTACCTCCATCTTTTTCCATTTGGGGCAAATCTCTTGGGCATAAAATATTTACTGCATATTTTTGCTTTTCCAGAGGAATAATTGAGAGAGATAAGATTTTAAAATACAATGGAGGCAGAAAAATAATTCTTTAATGTAACACTCTAGTTCTAAGGAATTAAACTCAGAACAATGTGTATATGTACCACATAGAGGGTCATAAAAATCATGTCATACATACTATTCTACAATATCTCTAGTTTTACTGATACAGTAACTGATCACTATGTCTCAAGCTTAAAGTGACTTTTGTGATTCAGTGGCAACTATGTAACAAAAAGATGGGGAAACAAACAATTAACTGTTGTAGGTTTCTTTTACACTGTTTCTAGTGCAAATCTTTAATTTTAATGTAGAAATACTGAGTTTAAAATCTGCATCTACTTGAGTCAAGAAAAGTGGAAGCTTACTGAATGAAAAATGCGAAGCTTATTTTTCATCATGAATTTAAGGCAATTTATTCCCATGCTCGCTCATTTATATTTGAGCATGGACAGGTGAAATTGTTTCTTTTTTTTTTAATTTTATTTTTATTCTTTGCCCAAGGGGTACAGGTCTGTGAATCATCAGGCTTACATCTTTCACAGCACTCACCAAAGCACAAACCCTCCCTAATGTCCATAACCCATCCACCCTATCCCTACCCTCCCACCCCCCAGTAACCCTCAGTTTGTTTTGTGAGATCAGGAGTCTCTTATGGTTT
>LNAC01000258.1:1805663-1868988 GCA_002007465.1 Ailurus styani
CCCTACCCCCCACGACCCCCCACCCTGCCCCTCAAGTTCCTCATATCAGAGAGATCATATGATAGTTGTCTTTCTCTGATTGACTTATGAAATTGTTTCTAAGAGTCTCAAGGACATTTACTTTTAAGCACGATAACATTGTAGCAACTTTAGGGGCTATCTTTGATATATAACTGATTTTATTTATTTTTTATAACTACTTTTATATAATAAAATTATATATAATTTTATATAACTTTCTAATTTTAAACAGTGGAAGACCATATATCTGTGTTATAGTACAGGATTGCTTGGGTTTTTTTTTTATCTTTTGGGAAGCATAATGCTAAATGTTGGTATATAATTATTAAAGTGATACTTTTGCACCCAAACCACTCTTTTTCAGTCATTCCCAACTATGCTTCTTTTGGTAGATTAGCAGTCAAAGCATGTCCTTAAAGTGTCTTGTTATTTTTAAGGTTAAAGACAAGGTCCTTATAGTTTGTATTAAGAACTGATTTAAAAATATGGTATAAATGTCATAAGCATTTGTTTTGTAGTAACTTCAATAAGAGCTTAATTGTATACTCACCTTACATGTAAAGATCCCAAGGCATGAGTTCTATAACTTGACATTGGCCCTATAAAATTCTGAATGTCTTTATTTTATAAATTTGTAAATTGATATTTGGAGATTTAATATGAACTGTCCCAGGTCACCTCACAACCACAGAAGTCAGTAGTTTTATGCCAATTATTATTATTATTTTAAAAGATTTTATTTATTTATCTGCGAGAGAGAGAGAGAGAGAGGGAGAGGGCGTGAGCAGGGAAGAGCAGATGGGGAGGGAGGAAGAATCTGAGCGTGAAGCCCATTGAGGGAGTGGGGGCGGGAGAGGTGGTGAGGGAGGCAATCCCATGACCCTGAGATCATGACCTGAGCTGAAGCCAAGAGTCTGGCACTTAACCAACTGAGCCACCCAGACACCCCTACCAATTTTTTGATACAAATTTATATGATATAAATAAAAAGCTTACATTTGAAGACTACCCACTTTAAAAAATTCCATGTTATAGGTAATAATAAATGAGACTACATTTCAAAATTTTCTGATTTTACGTTCTATGTGATTAGAATTTACAAAAATATTAGTTAAAAAATAGAGCCTCTCAACTACATACCTATGGTGTCTTCTGATTCTGTATTTTTTTTAATTTTATTTTTATTCTTTGCCCAAGGGGTACAGGTCTGTGAATCATCAGGCTTACGTCTTTCACAGCACTCACCAAAGCACAAACCCTCCCCAATGCTGATTCTGTATTTTATTAACTTTCTTTTCAGCTGTGTTAATTGTCAAAATCTGGTTAAGACAACCTGAATTGTTAGCTCCTTTCCCTTGATGAAGAATTCTCTGTGCCATTATTTGCTGAGACTGTTAAAGTGGATACTTTTTTTCCTCCTTGAGACAATATGAAATGCATTATCTTTCTTTTGCAGTTACTACTTTCAGTTTTCTGAGTTCATGTATTTTTAAGAGCTCTTATTTAAAAAAAAATATTGTACTTGCTGGCTTTCTTACCTTTCTATGGTAACGCAGATCTTCTTTTATTACTGAGGGCCAATGAAATGAATTCTATAATGGCAGGACTAGATTATAGAAATCTAAAGATATGGGAGTTCTAATTTTCTTTCTTTCTTCCTAAACACTGAAGTCAGATATGGGTGTATATTCACATTTATACATCTTGTATTTGTACTTTTTTCTGAAGGCATGTAAGAGAGTTGAGTTTAGGGGGCACCTGGGTGGCTCAGTCGGTTAAGCGTCTGCCTTTCAGCTCAGGTCATGATCCCAGGATCCTGGAATCGAGCCCTGCATTGGGCTCGCTGCTCAACAGGGAACCTGCTTCTCCCTCTCCCTCTGCCTGTGTTTACAACCATATTCTCTGATCAGTTCTCGCAGAGGGGTACTGGATACTCTCAGACTGTGTAATTCATTCTCTGAAACCATCTTCACATTATCCTTTGGTCCAAATTGATATCTAGTGGAAATGTCCATCTGGGCAAGTGTTGCTGTTGTTGTTTTCGGTATACCTGAAAGCCACTTATTTCCTTCTGTTCCACTGAAGTTGCAGGGCCGTCTTGGAGCTTCTCTTGAGAAGGGAGAATCCCAGCATTGCACCTGGTATTGAAGTTTGGAGAATTGCAGGGGGAGCAGCCCCTCAGGAAGGAGTCCCTAAAGCTCCTACTATTTCAAGTGGCAAGTGGTATAAGATTAGGCAAACCATAAGAGACTCCTAATCTCACAAAACAAACTGAGGGTTACTGGGGGGTGGGAGGGTAGGGATAGGGTGGATGCATTATGGACATTGGGGAGGGTTTGTGCTTTGGTGAATGCTGTGAAAGATGTAAGCCTGATGATTCACAGACCTGTACCCCTGGGGCAAAGAATAAAAATAAAATTAAAAAAAAAAAAGATTAGGTTTAGATCACACAGTCCCAGTTGCTAAAAACACTTGAATTTATATAATGGTCCGATGACAGCATCAGTCTTGCCAGCCTTCCACCTCCACTCTGCAAAAAAGTCATGAAAACATCAGACTTTTCACTCAGTCCATGTCTTCACTCCAGGGACCCTGTAATTGTGACCCTTTAGTATTTGTACCATTGAAATAAGACAGTTTTCCTCTTCAGGTCCACTTAACTTTTGCCATTAAACAACAATAGTAATAATAACACATATATATTGTGCTTAATTAATCCAAAGGTACTGAACTGGGCAATATATGTTTAATATTTCCAGTAATCTTCTGATTGGGTGTTATTATTTTCCCATTCTGTAGATGAGGAAATAAGCAGAGAGAGGTTGAAAATCTTGTCAAAGTTCATACAGTTTTGTGGTAGGCAAATTCTAAGATGGCCCCCAAATTTTCCCTTCCTGATATGTGCATCCTGAGTAATGCTCTTCCTTTCAGTGTCAGCAGGACTTGTGACTACAGGGGGCTATCTCTTCTACAATGATGGAAACATGTGTTGCAGAAGGGATTTCACAGATATATTAAGGTCGCTAGGTAGCTGACTACAAGTAAACCAGAGAGGAGACTGTCTTGTATGGAGCTGACTTACATGAGCCCTTAGAGGCAGCTGGACCCTTCCAAAAGGAAGGGGATGGAACTGTGTGGGAGGCCATAGAACAGGTCTTGGTGCTGCTGAATGTATTCCCAGTCAATAGCTAGCAAAAAAATGAGGACCTCAGTCAGAACATGCCACAAGGAACAGAATGCTATCAACAGTTATGAGCCTAGAAGAGGACCCTGGACCCAACACCAGCTGACACCTTGACTTCAGCCTTGTGAGATCCTAAGCAGAGGACCCAGTTATACCATGCCCAGACCTCCAATCCAGAACTATGAGATAATAAGTTACTATTTCAGTCTAAGTTTGTGTAATTTTTTATGGAGTAGTAGAAAACTAATATAGCTATTAACTTGGAAAGCCAAGAATCTAACTTGGGTCTGTCCAATACAAGATCCTTTGCTCTTTTCACGGGGGACACTTGATATTTGACTCTATGGCACACGCATTCTCTGTACTTCCCTGTTCTAAATCTTCTTTTTTGGCTCTGGGTTCAAGATTAATGCTAGGCAAATGCTATGCAAAGCCAATTTGTTGGGCTCTGAGGTCCTGGTGGCAACCCAAGGAAGTAAGAGCAGGAGCCGGAACATAGCTAGTCCAGCCTGATGCAGTGAGGAAGAGCAGGACTGGAGAGTTCATGGTCACCCTCATCCTTGGTGCCAACTAGTGTATGATGTATGTATAACGCTGAGATCAATATTAACATCTTATGCTAAAGTCACCACATTTGTAGAATCATGTGCAAACCATAGCTGATATGGACATCAGCTTTGGTTTGTCATTGAACAAAATGTTCAACTTTGTCACCCTGTGTTTCTTTATAAAATTGGTGATAAGCCAGATTTCATTTTACCTCTTTCTTACCAAATAAAAACTCCATAGGACAGTAAGAATTGGAGTATAAGCAAGAAAGTTGAGGTTCTGAAGCACTCCACCAAGACTCATTTGGGTGGCGCCGTGGGATAAAAATCCAGCATGGGTTAAAGGATTCTGAGAGCAGAGGGGATATGTGCTTTGTCTAGAAGGTGGTACAAGACAAGTGCTCTGGGCAATATGGCAGGAGGGCAGAGGAGCAGACACGGCTGGGTCAGGGTGTCCAGACAGAGGAGTCCAATGCACATTTCCACATGCCCCATTAAGATTTGAGAAGAACCCTGTGTTCCTTACGTATCAGAGAAAAAAACACAGACATCTCTGAGACAGACCTTGGGTGATATTCAGAGAAGGACCCGTGACCTGTGTGAAACAGGGACTGGAAATCAGATGACTGTGAGTTGTCTCCACAGGTATACACAAGGGCAGAGGAAATACATGCATGAGATACCTTGTACCCCACCCCCCAACGAAATGACACACTCTGTGTCATTCTGGAGGCCCTTGGAATTTAGGACACAATTCTAGGAATCGGAAGGCAGGAAAAGACCCTCAAATAGTTATATGTACATACAGTTGTGATTATATATCCCATCTATATTATAGCTCTATAATCTATATTATAGCTTTATAACTATATTTGGGGGTTGCATGTAATTATCTATTTTCCTTCATCCAGGGGGAAAGGAACTCAAAATAGAAACTAAATTTTGTGGTATAATAATAAAGAAAATTATACTCCCTGGAAACCAATTTTGGGGCCTGTATATGTGAAACTACCCAATTTCATTTATAACAATACGTTGGTATTGGCATTGTTGTATTAATCACCATCAACACCATGTGTATTGGGAAACAGAGCCACAGAGATTGTGATCTGTCCAAGGTCATATAATAAATTAGTGGCTAACACCTCACTAGACTCTAGACTTTTAGCTAGTCTTTGGCATAACTTGCGTTAGAATAATATTTACCTCTAATATCCCAAAGTTGACGGATCAGCTTCATTTTAACTCAGGTTTGCCGAATAGCATTTGTGGTTTATCCTTTTCCTGATGCCCTTTAACCTAGGGAAACCAGTGGCTCAAGAAAAATGGATGAACAATCACAATTGCAAAGCCTTGAGTGGTGGTGTTCTGTGGATAAATGTCTAAGATATGATGACTGTGAAAATTGGTGACCTTAAGCAGGGTCTGGAACAGTCCTAAACAAAGATGGCTGAAATGCATTTAGCTTTAAATAGAATAACCAATCTGCAAAAATATACTAGTTCCTGAAGTCTTAAGCATTTCATGACTGGCTGGGAGCAGACGGTCCAGCATCCCTCTCCTAGAGCCTGGGATGTTAAAATACCACTTCGATCCTTGAAGTAAGCTGATATTTTCACCTCATAAAAATAACTCTGCGTGTTCACCTGAGAATGAAAAAAAAGTGACATTTTCTGGTGACTTTCATGAAGAATCCCAGGACTCTTTTTCAAAAGGAAGAAATGGAAAAGTCTTCATTGCCAGATGCTCGGAGATGGGAGGAGGTAGGAAATTAGTATCTGTAATTCTTACAGCAGTGCATTGTTTTCAGGAAAGTGTAAAACGCTCTGTGTCTACATAGGCACATATGTGCAGACATGTCAACATTTTTTAGCAATAAGTCTTAACATCTTCTCCCCTCACCCCCCACCCTTTGATTCCTGCTCTGCCTGCAGGATATCCAAATGCAAAGATTTCAGCAGGAGTTGGATTCGTTCTTGGATATCACTTAGCTGCCTGGAACCTCGTACACGTCAGTTCTCTGACTTTAAATCCAATGCAAGATGGCAGCTTTGAGGAGTGTGAATGGGGACATCCTTACTTTGTCACTGCTGGCCTTACACAGCCCTGACATCTAATTTTCTGTTCTTTCTCCTCGACTGAAATTCATATTTGAGACTCAACATTAGCACTGAATATTTTAAGCATTTTATAGCCCTTCAGCTGTTCTGTCGTGCCAGTTTGTTTTCCATTCTCCTTGACATCTCACGATGCTAAGTGCCCAGTGACAGCCTGTAGAGGTTTCTCCATAATCCACCTTTATCCATTAACAGACACTCAATCACCAAAGTGCTTACTAGACTAAACATATTTATCCAACCAAATCACACTTTACAATGCAAATCTGCCAATCAGACCGCAGCTATTAACAAGAAACTGCTTTAAGGGGATTTGGGTGTTTGTGCTGTGAAGAGCCTGCTTACCTCCAACAAACCACTAAACCAAATTAACATAGCTGTATCCTCATAAAAGAAACCAGATATCCTGTTGTGAAAATAGAGAGCTTGGTGGGACAGGCCTCCTTTGATGGCTAACAGTGTGGCAGACAGGGCTTCAGACTTCAAATCTGGCTACCACGAAGTCATTACGAACCTCCAGCATCAGGCTTTTGATAACTTTAAAAGCAAAATAAAAATGTAGCGTCGGAGTAACTTGGTAAGTCGTCAACGTACTCAGTTACTATTATAATTGCAATAAGTGCTGTAATTGCTGGATAAAGCTCCTTAATTCTAATTGCTCCTTCAACCAAGATCATGTTGTAAAAGTGCTTGCATTAGCCAAAAATAAAATCCAAGAGACACAAATGTGGTAGTAATAATAATTCTTTTTATTGGCCTGGCAGAGAGGAAGAGAACAAAGCTTTAAAAACTTCAAAGTTCTGACCAAAAAAAAATAAAAAAATAAAAATAAATAAGTAAATAAGTAAATAAATAAATAAATAAAATAAATTAAAAAAAATTCAGAATTAGAGAGACTCAACTCATATACTCTTTGCCCCTTTATTAGACCAACACGTACTAAGTGCCATCACCACAAGTTTAGTGTTTGACAACCCTTTTTTCCCCTAGTCTGTGGGAAAGTTACTCCATGTTGCCATACTAATTTAAGATTTCTGTCACGAACTACATAGCACAGTCCTGTATATCCTCACTCAGAACTCTTAATCGCCTCAGACTTATTGGTATTATAGCTCCTTTAAATACCAATATTTTAAAGCAGCTTTGACACTTGGTAGGGTTTGAGGTGATTTTTCCCCCACTTAGTTAGCAAGAGAAGAAAGGTAAAATTTACTCAGAGTTAAGCTACAGACACAAAGTAAATAGTAATTCGTAAAATAATAGGCCATTATACTGCACAGAAAAAGAACGCTACTGTATCTCAACTCCACACTTCTGGTACTAAAATGAAATATGAATTTCCAGTCTTTACTGTTTATCAAAAATAATGAGCACTTTCTTATTTTAGTAGACTTTATAGGCACTTCTGGGGAAAATATTATGTGCAGCTAGAACAAGCTTCATTTTGGAGGTCACTCTTCACTCTGGAATAATTTCCAAAATGAATAAACCACAATGTATATTTTCCCAAAGATTAGCTGAATAAAAACTTCCAGCCACAGTAGAAATTAAATCGTTATGCAGAGAAATGTCAGGAGTTTGCTAGAAATATTTTAGAAGCATGGGTATATTCTGAAAAAGGGATAATGAATTAAAATTCTTGCTTATATATGTATTTAATCTTTGTCTACTAGTCTCATCTCTCATGGTATAGGAATGAGTCAAGAAAGAGTTGCTAGATGAATCATGACATATTTTTGGATCAGGCTTTTGCTGTAAAGTGTGTGTAAAAATAATCTTGATGGTCTACTTAGTTAAAAAAATAAAATGAGAACAAATACCAGTATTTTTGTACATGTGTTAAGAAGTGTAATTTTTTTGACATTTGAAGTAGTAATATGAACAGTCTGTGATTAATGTAACTATCCCATTTATGTAAAAGTGCACCAACTAACAGTCTTAGAAGTTTACCCGCACTATGTTTATGAAAAAAAATGGGATTTAAATTCGAAAGTGACAAATATTATGTTTCAAGGTTAGCATGAAGTAGTGAAAACACTCAGTGAAATCATATTTAATAACAATGTTGGAAAGTTTAACCTTTTGTCTTAAAACCTCTTTGTCTAACAAGGCTATCATAGAGGATAACATTTATAAACATAGTTATAATGTTGTTATTCGTTCTTGCATGATGGCTTTTATTTTATTTTTTTATAGGAATACCAACCATCTGCTATTTCATGTTGGATTTTGGAAACTGCGTTTTTCTAGCAACAGTATGTATGTCTCATCCAATAAAAGTGTAGATAATGCAGTTAGTATTTATTGATATGTACACTATTGGAAAGATAAACGGAGAAACATGCTTCATATTAGAGGTACTTTTGATATAAAATTATGATGAATTTTATAAAATATTTACAAGAAATATACAAACAGTGTCTGCAGGATTACAGTAAAAGAAAGAGAGAGAGGAGATAAACAGAGAAGGTTTCCAGCATTGGATTGTAAATTCTTCCTGAGATTACTGTCATTTTCCTTTCTTAATATCATTAGTGCCAGAGACTCTACAAGCAGGAGATCAGTAAATGTTTGTTGTTTAAGTGAATAAAAAATTCCCAGAGAAGAAGTTGACAACAACTTTTGGGGGAAGGGGATTCATGACAGAAGAAGATAGATATTTTCTTCCCAGGCCTCTGGAAGGTTAAGGCCACAGGAAGAGCTGAGAACAGAAGTGACACATCCGTGCATTCATGAGACACACAGTTTGAATACTACCTGTCCTTCCAGGCTTTGCCCAAAGAAAAGGCAGACATGGAACCTATTTTTACAAAGCCAAACCTTTAGAATGGGTCAATGTCTTGAACACATCAGAGTCTTCACTAGTGTCCCTTGGTGGTATAGAAAGCAAGGCTTATAATCAGCTTTGGAACAGGTGTGGTCTTCATTTAGTTCATCTCCCAATTGGCAGAGGAGTCTCTTGCATCACCCCATCTCAGAGAAATTACTCATTACTGTAGAAGAATGTTCAGATGTCAGGTCTTATTTTATTTTCTCACAATCCAGGAAAATGGGTACCTCAGAAGATCCGAGATAGAAATCTACTGAGATCTGAGATGGGAATCCGTTGGGGAAATGGCTCACCCCTGCAACCATTTGTGTTTGGTCTTGTCAGTTCTATGTCTAAGTAGAGCATTCATTATCAGTTGTCATCCCCTCAACCTCTTGCAAATGCAAATATCTGTAGCATATATTTTTTTATTCTAATAACTGTTTTTTCTGTCTCCTAGTAGTTCAGAAGATTCTTTCCATCTTCACCTGTTCCCATCAGCACCACCTCAAACCCAAACTTAAAAAGCTAGAGCATTTAGTTCTCATGGTCTCAGAGATGGACAGAACAAAAGTCTTTTTGACTTAAGTTTGCAAAAGCCTAAGCTTTAAAAAAGAGAGAGAAGGTTTGAGGTATAGTCAAAAAATGTCAAGATTTGAGGAATGGGGATGTCTGGGTGGCTCAGTGGATTAAGCCTCTGCCTTCGGCTCAGGTCATGATCCCAGGGTCCTGGGATCGAGGCCCGCATCGGGCTCTCTGCTCGGCAGGGAGGCTGCTTCCTCCTCTCTCTCTGCCTGCCTCTCTGCCTACTTGTGATCTCTCTCTGTGTCAAATAAATAAAATAAAAATCTAAAAAAAAAAAAAAGATTTGAGGAATGAAGGATTTTACTTCCAAACCAGAAAACATTTCTCTGCACCAGAATGTGGGAGAAGGAAGGGAAGTGTTGTGAGAGGAGAGGAGATCATAGTGGGTCTGGGAAGAGGAGCCCCATGCCCCAATCTAGTTAGATCCATAGATGGCTTTATGCATAGGAGGCAGCCAGAGGAGTAAGAGGTAGGTAAGCTGCTGAGTGGGTCTGGTAGAGACAGATAAGACTTCAGTCAACCTCACAGAGATTCCTAAGGGACAGGCTGACTAACATGGGAGCACCTGCTCAAGGGACCCCCGCCCCCCCCCCAGGGACACAGAGGCCAAATGGACGGTGACGAAGGCCACTTCAGCACATGAGTAGACTGATAAATGAGAACCAGTTGGGACAATGGACTTCCACGAGCATGCTTCCATGGATAATTGACATCAAAGAACAGATGGCACCCCCTTCCCAGGCCTTGGCACTGTGAACTCACCTAGACCTCAACCCCAGAAGATGCTGGTTGGTTATCCCAATTGACTGAGAATTGGTTTCTGCCACCCAAATGGAGTGGGGAAACCAAATATAAATTGTGCTGAGTTATGAATGGAAAACATCCAAAATACCTGTCACCTGTGAGTTTTTTGACTATAACTGGCACCATCTACATATCATTAGTGTTTCTAAAACTATGCAACTGGTGTATGCATCTGACAAAATAAAGAAAAAGTACCCAGTGCTTCCACTCCAAAGCCAAAGAAAACAAATCTGGAAATGTAAAAGTGAAGGAGGTATAAAGTCAATGTCCTCTGTTCCCTCTTCCCCCACCAACTTACACATGAATAGCAGTTCTGCTCCATGCAGATAAGAACTGTTGATGGAGTATTTTCCAAACTTTAGAGGCCAGTAGATAATGATAGGCATCCTGATTTGAGGTTGAAAAAACAGGGACAAAAAGGAAAATTCTACTTTCACCAGGTTAATTTTCATCTGAAGATTTTATCCTTATTTTAAACAAGCTCTGAAACCTACACGAACCCCCATCATGACCTACCCCAGCAATAAGAAAACGTCTTTGCAGAACTCTGACAAAGAATGATGTGGGTTTTTTTGTTTTAAACCAAAGCAGCTCCAATGATGCATGAAGTTACAGAAATCTCGGGGGAGGGGGAGACCCTTACTAATGCACAGGTTTTGTTCATTCAACAAGGGGCCATTCAGTGTCATTTGATGACGAGAAATTATGTGAAGGTCAAATAAACCCTGGGCTCTGGTTCAAAGACAGTCGAAAGCACACTGAACCACAGCTGCCTAGATTTTATCTTTTCTTGGAAGAACTTGCTATACCTTTAACTCTTGGATTGTGATGGAGTCTGCAAATGTGAAAGAGAAAGCATGAGACTATAAATTGATTCTATTTACAGTCAGAGTGAATAAAGGATTTTCCATTCATTTTCCTTTGGAGAAATAATACTATCCGTGTAGACATCTCTTTTGAAGGAATTTTGCCAAAACAATGCAAATGTAAATTACTTGTGATATATTTCACAATTGATAATAAGGATGATAATATTGATGGTAATGATAGTGATGATAATGACTATGATGATACTGATAATTTTATAAGTTTTTTAAGTAAGAGTTTTTAAAAATGGTTAGATCACTGAAAATGGAGTGTTTCCTGCTTTTATTATAGGCTTTATCTTCTGCTATCACCCAAGACATTAAAATTAAATAAAATTAAAAATTCAATTCTTTAGTTGTACTAGACACATTTCAAGGGTATAGTACCCATGTGTGGCTAGAGGTTATTGTTTGCATAATGCCGAAAGTACTTGTGGTCAGAGCTGCTTTCTGGCCATGGCAATATACCAGAAGGGGAAAAATTTTGAAATATTACTGCCACAGTTTGATTCTTTATGTATTGTGCAAACACAAAACTTTTCTGTTAAAAGCATGTTTATAGCAACACCATGGCTAATATCCTACTCATTTTCCAATTCTCACTGACAGCTGACTGACCAACTGAATGAATAATTTCCTGATTTTCATGCAATATGAGAAGAACGACTAAAATAAAATAGCTCAGTCTACTGGGTTGAGGTTAATGAGTATCTTTTTAATAGGTTAATGAAAAAATTAAAATACTGATTACATGATTATTCTCATTTCAATCTTAGCCTGCAGATCCAAATCATATTTCTTCTTTTTTAATTTTTTTTAAATTTTTTTTGTGTTTATTTATTTGACAGAGAGAGAGAGAGTACTAGTAGGGGGAGCAGCAGGGAGAGAAAGAGAGAGAGAGAGAGAGAGAGAGAGAGAGACAAACAGGATTCCTGCTGAGCAGGGCTTGATCCCAGGATGCCGGAATCATGGCCTGAGCCAAAGGAAGACACTTAACTGACTGAGCCACCCAGGTACCCCACAAACTATATTTCTAAAGAAGAACTAATTCTTTAATTCTGCACCAAAATATTTGTTTTCTTTCTTTAGTATTTACTTCCACTTCTTCACAAGTGTCTTCCTGGTGAAGACACTATCACAAATATTTATATATACTCAATGTGCTTATAGTGTCTTCGTATGCATTTTGTAATTAACTGGTCTCAAATGTCCTAGTGTGCTCACATAAGGAACTCTGAGGTCAAACTTATTTGGAGTTTTCACACTGAGTCAGATGAAGGAATCAGTTCATTTTAAAGACTAATCTTTATGTCTGTAATCTCTATCTTTTTCTGTGTTTATTTTTGAAATCCAGTTTTACCGAAACCTATAGAATAACAGCTTACCCTGAGGAAGTGAGTCAGTGTCTCCAAGAAATAAAAGGATTACATTCTGAGTACAGTAATACCCATTGGGGTTCTAAAGGGTAGAACCATGTAGTGAGACCTAGAAACCATGAGGTTGTTCTGGAGGAAACTTGTGTGGATCTTGGTAGTTGAAATATACTCTTAAATTGAAGATGACTCCTTGAAGAAGGGTTAAAAAAAAAGATGTACATTTTCAATGACATAAGAATCCATACTTATGATGACACCAATGTTTATCTCTCTACTTATGGAAGTAGAGGCCTTCTTATTTATAGAGGTGTTAACCCTAGAATCTATTTCTAAGTCAGATTTTTAAAAAAGATTTATTTATTTTAGAGAGGTAGAGAGAGAGTGGGGGGAGAGCAGAGAGAAAGAATCTCAAGGAAACTCCTTGCTGAGCATGGAGCCTGACACGGGGTTCAATCTCATGAACCTGAGGTCATGACTTGGGCAGAAATCAAGAGTTGGATGCTTACCTGACTGAAGCACCCAGGCATCCCTCTCAGTCAGGTATTTTTGAAAGGAACTGTTTGGTTCTTCCTTCGAATGAGAGATTAAGTTTTTTCTTTATTTTTTTGACTAAATGGACTTTCATCATTTTGGTTTTTTTTAAACATGCATTTAAAATAGAGTCAGCAGCATATACGTATTGGTATCATTATTACATCAGTCGCTCCCTCCATACAAAGAAAGCCTAGACACATTTTCCTCCCATAACCTATTCTCTTTCAAAACATGCCTCTAGTGCCTGCTGTTTTCCCTTTTCTGGGGCCAAAAGGGTAAAATGAGGATTTGGCAAAAGTGAAATATAGTCAAAGTTTCCTCTCAAACACAGAGTTTTATGGTAATAAAATCAAAGTAGGAATCATTGTATTTATGCATTTGGCCTCCTGATTTTATGAGGGAAATGATTTTTCTTACTCTTCAGTACAGTTCTCTTTTACATGTAAGCTATTATATCTATGTCTGTCAATTATCTATCTATCTATCTATCTATCTATCTATCTATCTATCTAATCTATCTTGCCCTATTCAAAAGCAGTTTGAGAAAATTACTTACCTTATATTTCCTTTCGAAACATAGGTAAAAGTCTGGATTAAGAATAGAACCTCGAGGAGAGGGTTCAAGATGGAGGCAGGAAGACCTTGAGCTCACATTGTCACACAGACAAATCAAACCCACAGCTTCATATGGACCATTTCCCTCTGAGAAAGAACTGAAAACTAGAGGAATTGCTTCTCTACAAGAAAGGATGAAAGGACCACGTCGGCCCAGGTAGGAGAGGCAGAGAGGTGGTCTTGGCTAAAACCTCCACCTCTGTCACAGTGACCCCTATGGAAGGATCTCGCCAGTGCTGTGCGTCTCTAGGAGAAACAAGGGTTTGGTGCATCAGGCTCCCCAACCCTTGGGGGTTGCACCAGAGACAGGAGTTCCTTGAAATTCCTGGCTTAGAAGACCAACAGGACTGATGTCCAAGGGACCCAGAGTGTTACAATTAACTGAGAAGCTCCTCCTAACGGATTTGAGTTGGGTCTTACTTGCCCCAAGATCTAGCACAAAAGCACCAGTTTGAAAAGCACCTAGATTGTATGTGAAGGAGACTCATCTGCTGGATGGGAGCATCTGCTGGCGGGTCAGGGGACAGTTGGGGCTCTCTCTAGAGATGGAGGGTCTGACTGATGCTGCTCGTGTGGTCTTCACCTACCCTGCAGGACAGGCAGGCGTGCCCCGTGCAGCACCCTCCCCTTGCCTGGCTGGGGCTGGCTGGGGTGGGCAGTCCTGGCAACATCCTACTGTCTTCCTGAGGCTGGAGAGTGTTGGCAGTCATAGGGGGTTCTAAAGGGTAGAACCATGTAGTGAGACCTAGAAACCATGAGGTTGTTCTGGAGGAAACTTGTGTGGATTTCTCCGGATTTCTCCCTTGCTCCCTGGTGAGGGGAAAGCAAGTAGGAGCATTTCTGGGATTCTCCTACTCCAAATATGGGGCCAGCCCAGGAGTGCAGACAGGGCACTTTCCAAAGCTTTATTGAAGCCTCAAGGCACATGAAATCAAGGCATTTTTCTGAAGCCACTAGGCAGCCCCCGCCCCCAACCCTCCCCACACTCTCCAATAGCCTGTTAAAGCCAGCAGGCATATGCAAGCCGCTCAGGGGCTGTCCCTTGTTTGCCTGGCCCTGATGGCCAAGGGGGCTGGTGTTCTTGTGTTCTAAGGGATAGTAACAATCAGAAGACATTTTTTGACATCTCCCCACCCCCAGGGCACTGCATAGAAGGCCAACTGAAACATGCTCCCTCTTCTTGTGAAAAAGACCTATTTACTTATCCTGGAGTTGCATCTTGAGGGACAAGTTTCAGATTTCCCACACATCCAGGGGCTATATGCTTCCCCCTTGGTTTATAGACTCCCTTGGCTGCAGCTCTATGAGGCTTCCCGAAAAGGAACTTATACACTTGCCTGAAGCCTTGATTTTTGCAAGTGTTGCCCAGGAAATACCTCCGGATTTCTCAATATGGAAACCAGCAGGATTTTTGATTGCAACCCCATGACTGTATATATATTTGTATACTTCAAAAATTGCCAATCTGGCTTTCAATCAGCTTCAAACTGGGTGCTAAAGGAGATTCCTCCCCTTGGAACACTGATAGATCTTGGAACACCCTCAACAATGGAGACATATCAAGAATAAGTCAGGCTGTTTAGACAATTACAGAGGTTTGAGAGACAAGCCCAAGAACTAGGGCAAGGGTAAATGAGAAAGATTTTACCTATACAAAGCCACCCCTTCAAGATGAAAAGGTGTAGGTGTTTCACCTAATCCACAGAAAAAAACATGTGAGTCAAGCAAAATGAGGAGCCAGAGAAATATGTTCCAAAAGAGAGATAGGACAAAACCTTAGAAAAAGACTTAATGAAATGGAGATAAGTAATCTACCTGACAAAGAATTCAAAGTAATCATCATAAAAATGCTTACCATACTTGGGAGAAGAATGGATGTATGAACACAGTGAGAACTTCAATAAAGAGATAGAAAATGGAAGAAAGTATAAAAAGAAGTCATAGAGTTAAGAATACAATACCTGAGGGCGCCTGGGTGGCTCAGTGGGATGAAGCCTCTGCCTTAGGCTCAGGTCATGATCTCAGGGTCCTGGGATCGAGGCCTGCATCAGGCTCCCTGGTCAGCATGGAGCCTGCTTCCTCCTCTCTCTCTGCCTGCCTCTCTGCCTACTTGTGATCTGATCTCTCTCTCTCTCTGTCAAATAAATAAATAAAATCTTAAAAAAAAAAAAGAATACAATACCTGAATTGAAGGTGAGGGGTTCACCAATACACTGGATGAAACAGAAGAACAGATTAGCAAGCTGGAAGACAGAGCATTGGAACTCACCCAAACAGAGCAGCAAAAAAGAAAAAAGAATTTTAAAAATTAAGAAAGATAATATGAGACCTATGAAATCATCCTATCATTCACATTATAGGGGGTCCCAGAAGCAGAAGAGAGAGAGAGAAGGGGGCAGAAATATTATTTCAAGAAATAATGGCTGACAATTTCCCTAACCTGGGGAGGAAACAGACATCCAGGTCTAGAGTGCCAAATATAATGAACTCAAGGACAGCTATATCAAGACTCCATTAGAAGTGAATAAGAATGGGAGCAAGATAGCCAGAGCCCACCTGGAAATCTTATGTTTGTTTAAGTACATATATACCTGCTAGCCTAGCTTAGGAGTCAGTTTGTAACTGTGGTGCCTTTCTTTCTAGTGATACTAAGAAAGTTCTAGAAGCAAGCATATCTTATGCTCCTGTATAGGCTTATGCTCTCGCTTAAGTGGGAAAATGATGGGGTCGAGAAGAACATTTGGGGGCCGTATTTACTGTTGTGACATTTGCAGGAACTTCCAGAGGCGGGCTTGGCTTGCTGGTATCCTCAGAGTGTTTGAGATGTCACTCAGGATGTCTGGTGTACATTTAATTTTTTACTTTATAATTTTTTTTTTTTAGATTTTATTTATTTATTTGACAGAGAGAGAGAGAGAGAGAGAGAGTGAGAGAGCATAGCCGGGGGAGTGGCAGGCAGAGGGAGAGGGAGAAGCAGGCTACCCATTGAGCAGGGAGTCCTATGTGGGACTCAGTCCTAGGACGCTGGGATCATGACCCGAGCAGAAGGCAGATATTTAACCGACTGAGCCACCAGGGCCCCTCAGTGTGACTTTAATCAGGAGGCTGCTTCCCTGCAGGAAACAGAAGCTTCTCAAAAGTGTGTGATGAGCAGAGAAGGAAAACAGATTTTAAAGCAAGACTATCCTTTCAATTGGAGAATATCTATCTGTGATTCTCCAATCTTCTGGGAATTTAAAGAAGACTACTTTAAATTCCAGGCTAACTGTTCAGTTGTTTAAGATGAAAAGTGAAGGGCAACACACATAGAGTTTTAAAATAAATGATTATGTGGCTTCAGACAAAAATCAGGGCTTCTAATGAGTGTACTTTGTAGATGAGAGTGATTTGTTGTGACGTTTTTACATGTTGCACATTGACTAGTGATGTGGCTTGCCAACTAGCAGGTTTCACAACAATTTGGAGAGCTCATTCCATACTTTTAATTCTTGGGGGAGAAAACAAAAAAATGCATAGTAGAGGCAGAGGAAAAGTTCCTTGGAAGGTAAAAAAAATATGTGCTAGTGGTAGTAGAAAGAGAAAAGGGCAGTTTTACAAGGGATAAGAGGTATAGACTTAATGCCAGAAGCCATGGAAAGTTTTGTGTATCCCACAAGCAATATGTATCTGCTGGCTTTGCTAATTTTGATCACCCTTCACTAATAGAAACCGAGGGAACAGAGAGCAATTTTTGAGCATTCAGTGTGGAGCTATTTCTACTTTAAAACGAATGCGAATATTTTATGAGAGCTTACACCATTTCACTGCTTGGGAGCTTTCTTACGAGATTCTCACTTCGCTAGGAATCAAGAAACATTTATTAAGCACCCACTTGATGAAGAGTGATGTACTGATTCTTTTGGGTGATAGTGAAGAAATATGACGTCGTCTTTGCCATAAAGGGGTTTGCAAAGCAGTGGTGAGGCAAGACTCTTAAATATGGAGCAAGTGGAGAATGAATAATGCAAGATAATATTTTAATGGTACAGACATCAAATAGGAAGCCTAGAGGAAATGGTAGGTTCTCTGGAGGAAATGGAACTGAAGGTAGACCTTGATGGAGGGATGAAATTTGGGGTGGGGTCAGGGAGTGATAGGCAAAGGTCTTTGAAGTAGACCTGAAGGTACATGCCATGTTCATAGGACAGTAGGATGGTGACTGCTAGCACGCTTGGGAGAAACAGTGGGGAGGGGAGAGCCTGAGGGTGTATATGGAGAGTAATGCCCACCTAGTGGTCCCTATCACAGTAAAGGCTGCGTATGTGTCCCTTGAGGGATCCTAGAACTACCAGTTATTCAGGCAGCGGTTAAGGAACAAAAGGAGACTCTTTGCTTTTAGGGCACTCATCTAAGCTATTTTTTTTTTTAAATTATGAAAGAAGTGAGTCGTCAACCCTTCAACCCTTCTTTTACCAAAGGTGATTGAATTTCCTTTTTTAGTCCTCGATCTGTGTTTAAATGAGACACATTATTTGGAAATTTTACTTATACTTAAAAAGTTTCTCAGTTATTTGAAAATTTAGGGTAGATCCCAGATAGCTCTCAGTTTTCCTCCTTATTAGTTTGTATAAATATTGATTCACCCTAGAAATGAGTTATGGGTAAGAAGGATCTTTTTTTTTCATACTATACAACACAGCATTCCAGAAAACCCTCATTTCCGTTGATGAATGGCTATTGGCATACAGAAATCTGGCATGTGGTTGAAGAGAAGGGATACAGCTGACATGAGAAAAGCTTGAGAAGGAAACCATAATCCCCCTTCAAATTCACTGCTTATTAGAGGAGCTAAAATGATTAAGCAGCTGGAGGTTTTGATGTATGAGGGAAGATTAAAAGAATTACATGTGTGTAGGTTAGTTGAAGAGCTAAGGAGTATATGCGCTTGTGTGTGGGGTGGGGGCCTGATAGCCATTTGCAGATAATTGAAAGTATAAACCCCAAAGAGGGAGAGGGATTGTGGAGGTGGTCTTTAGGGGATTATCTAAGGGTAATGAATGAACTGAAGAAAAGAAAAAAAAAATGCTTTCATCAGGAAGATTTTCATAATGGGTGAGACTTAAGAGGCCATAAAAGAATCTCCCAGGAGAGGTGGTGAAATTCCCATCCCCTGAGTCATTTGAAGGAGGCCTAAGAGTCTTGGACGTGCATAACGCTGCCCTGTGGGGGAATAGCTTTGGTAAGCAAGACCATCCTTTGTCCTAGTGTTTTATCGTTCCATTTCTAAGATGAGTCAATCGGGAAACAATACACTTGGAAGGTCCCCAGGAGCTGAGTCTGTCTCGTCTCACTGATAACTTTCTTCGAGTAACAGAGACACGTTCCACACCTCCTCCTCTTCTGATTTCCACGTGTTGTCCCTGACATATCATTTTTTTAGGGGGCGTGCAGGTCCAATGGGAGACAGATTGCAAGACTGAAAGGGTAAGCGGCACGTAATTCAGCAAATGGCAATATTGATGAGCCTCCCTCCCCAGCACTTTCTTTTCCAAACATGCTTGCTATCTGTTCCATTAGAAGGACTCTTTGTATTGTGTTCCTCCGGGTCCTTCAGGGTGAGTGTTTAGATCATGCTACTTTTAGAAATGAAGTTGGAAAAGGCTAGCCTGTCTCCAGTATCATGACTAAGCAGAAATTCTTTCTGGTGACTTTTGATAAGGACAACAGTATGCCTATTTTTATAATTTGCAGAAACTCAAAGAGATGGGATCTGAGAGCACTTCATTTTAATGCTAATGGCATAAAAAAAATCCCATGACCTTGGAGGATCATATCCTTTGATCTCATAGTTTCTCTCTTAGGCTTTTTTCCCCTGTGGAAGGAATAATAAATGATTCTCGCATGAAGATTTATATACTAGTTGTTCTTCATGGTGTTATTTACACAATTTCTAACCAGAAACAACCTAAATATCAACCCTAAGTTAAAAAGTTTTGTTATGTTTTATAACATACTGTCACAGCCACAAAATTAATGGTTTTGAAGAATACATAACGATATGAGAAAATGAGAAAATGCACATGAGAATGTTTGAAGAAATTAGTAGGACATTCAAACACAGTAGTACACTAATGTATTTAAGTAAGGAAAAAGATGGATAAATAGATAATATTTATACTAGTTTTGTTATCTCTGAGCAGTGGGTTTTTTGTTTTGTTCTTTTTTTTTTAAGACTTTTTATTTATTTATTTTATTTTATTTATTTATTTGAGAGACAGACAGAGAGAGGATGGGGTGAGGCAGAGGGAGCCCGACATAGAGCTTGATCTCAGGACCCCAATATCAAGACCTGACTGAGCCACCCAGGCACCCCCGAGCAGTGGATTTATGAATAATGTCAAGTTTCTTCTTCATACTCTTTTATATGTTCTACAATTAACATATATTACTCATCAGGTTGTTATTGAAAAGATTTTTTACCTTTATTTTTTAAAATTTTTTTGTACTTTCCAGTTCTTATTTAAATTCTAGTTGGTTAACACAGAGTGTAATATTAGTTTCTGATGTACGATATAGTGACTCAGCACTTCCATACATCACCCAGTGCTCATCACAAGTGCCCTCCTTGATACCGTTGCTCACTTAACCCATCCCCATGCCCACATCCCCTCTAGCAACCCTCAGTTTGTTCTCTATAGTTAAGTCTGTTTTATGGTTTGCCTTTTTTTTCCTCCCTCTATGTTCATTTGTTTTGTTTCTTAAATTCCACATATGAGCAAAATTATATGGTGTTTGTCTTTCTCTGACTTATTTCGCTTAACTAATACTCTCTGGCTCCATCCATGTCATTGGAAATGATTTCATTCTTTTTATGGCTGAGTAATATTCTATTGTATATATATACTACATCTTCTTGATCCATTCATGAGTCAGTGGATATGTGGGCTCTTTCCATAATTTGGCTATTGTTGATAATGCTACTATCAACATCAGGGTGCATGTATCCCTTCAAATAACTATTTTTGTAGCCTTTAGTAAATACCTAGTAGTGCAATTGCTGGATTGTAGGAAGCTCTGTTTTTAACTTTCTGAGGAACCTCTATACTGTTTTCCAGAGTGGCTGCACCAACTTGCATTCCCACCAACAATGTAAGAGGGTTCCCCTTTTATGCATCCTTGCCAACATCTCTGGTTTCCTGACTTGTTAATTTTAACCATTCTGACTGGTGTAAGGTGATATCTTATTGTAGTTTTGATTTGTATTACCCCGATGATGAGTGATGTTGAGATTTTTACTTTTAAAAAGTAAAAAAATACATATATTAAAAAACACAGGTATTTGGATATGAGTGTTTTGCCTAAGAAATGAACTACAAGTGTAGAGTTCAGAGTGGACTTTTCTGCATTAGAAATATATTAAAATATATTAATATATTAAGTGGAAACAATTGTGGTGCTTCTGTACAATTCAGAAAGTAAGAAAATCAGGGTGTTTTTTTGGTATTTTTTTAATCCAAAATATTTTTATAAGCTGACGCTAGAAGAAAGTTGAGGATAGGTTTATGTTAGCATTTCAGATGCTGGTCCCAAGTACCTTAGTGTGCCAAAATATTTTATTATGTTTCCTTCAAAAAAGCTTTCATTGGGACATAATATTAGATGTTTTAAAAGTACTAACAAAGACAAACAAGTTTCTATTCTTCTTGACTTATTAGAATCTTCAATATGGTGAGATATATACAGATAGATATATATATATATTTCCAACTCTTCAAGAAGGGGATATTAAAACATCATGTTTGATAGTAAATCAATAAAGGAATTACTATGAATGAAGGATAAAGCAAGATTTTCTGTTATTACCTTTATTATTATGTTTTTTATAACTTTTATTAGTGTTGTAATCAGAATTATTAAAAAATTATAATAATCAGAAAAAGAAAAAATCAAACGGAAGCGATTCTATCCATAAAAAATTTCATGAGACCCTTATAAATATGAAATATAAAACTTTTATCTTTTATTCTACAAATATTGTGTACCTCTGATGGCTGTGGTGCTTCTCTAGAGTCTGAGGCTACATCGATGAAAAAAGGACAAAAATTCCTGTCACTGAGAAGCTTTTATTATGGCAAATTTTAAGTCTTCTATGTGCACACTAAATATTGTAGAAATAATCTGTACATAAATTTTTGCACTTGTTTGTTTTCCTCCAGAAGTAGAAGCATTTCAAAATTATATATTTAAATACTTTACAGATTCCTGACAGGTACTGTTAAAATGATCTAAATTGATATGATTTTTTAAAAAGATTTTATTTATTTTTTGACAGAGAGAGACACAGCAAGAGAAGGAAGACAAGCAGGGGGAGTGGGAGAGGGAGAAGCAGGCTTCCTGCTGAGCAGGGGCCCTGATGTGGGGCTTGATCCCAGGTCCCTGGGATCAAGATCCGAGCTAAAGGCACATGTTTAACAGACTGAGCCACCCACATGTCCCTTGATTTTTTTCTCTACTAATGTCAATAATTGTCTTAGCATCTTTTGTTAGTTTTTATTCAATTTCTTCAATTTGATGTGCCACTTTCAAAGACATAAAAATATATATACACAGGGCACCTGGGTGGCTCCGTTGTTAAGCATCTGCCTTCAGCTCGAGTCAGATCCCAGGGTCCTGGGATCAAGCCCCATATCGGGCTCCTTGGTCAGCGGGGAGCCTCTTTCTCCCTCTCCCACTCCCCCTGCTTGTGTTCCCTCTCTTGCTGTGTCTCTCTGTCAAATAAATAAATAAAATCTTTAAAAATATATATATACACATATGCATATATATTCTATTTTATTAATCTGCCTGTTCTGCTTTCTGTATGAAGAAGCAGGAGACAGACATATTAATTAACTTTCCCAATCATTAGAGCAAAAATATGAATTGTCTAAATTGTTTGAAGAAACTTATTCAGAATAAAATAAAATTCATAAAGCAGACCCTATAGTGAAAAAAAAAATCCATGAACTATAAGGCATAGCAGAACATGTGGTGGCAGAGATAAGACCAACACAATGTACTGATAAAATGAGTGGGCTAAATGAACCCACACACACAAAAATTCTGGTTGGATTACAAAGCAAAACACAACTAGTAATTCCTACATGGGATACATCTTTAAAAAAGACTTCAGAAATGTTGAAACAAAAGAATAGGAAAATGCATAACAAGAAAATTCAAAGAGAAAGTGAAGGTCATAGTCTTAACTTCAGTCTACAGTGGAATCAGATTTAAAAAAAAGGATCAAATGAGGTAAAACAGGATAATCCATAAATATTTACACACCCAGTTATTTTAACTTGGGAAAGTTAATATTCCTGTCCCTTTGTTAGTTCAGATGTAAATAAAATAGGCAGATAGAATAGAATAGGTAAATAGAATAGGCAGATAATAAATGGGAGAGCCAGGATTGAGACCAGGGAGTCTAGCTTCTGAGTACTATCCTTTACCTGTATCGCATGAACTCAAGAATGTCTATAGGGTAGATTTTCTGAAGGCTTAATGCCATTGAAGGTAGTAGTTGCAATCAAGGGCAGCAGAGCCAATCACTCACAATTGAACCATCGAGAACCTTGCTCTTAAAAACCTCACAACTCTGTACCCCTGAAACAAATAATATATTGTATGTTAATAAAAAAATCTCACAATCTCTTTAGTTAATTAAAAAAAAATCTTTTCATAGGGAGCTAGCTCACTACCCTTCTTGTCTTCTTCTTTCTTTTCTCCTTCAGTCTGGCCAGATACCTTGAAAATTATTCCCTCTGTATTGACAAGGTATTTGGTTCTCTTTTCCTCACTTCCAATCCATGCAGGCCAAGCTCTGAGGGCTCACATCCTATGACCAGAAAGACTGATCAAAGGTGCTTTTCTCAATAGAGGGCATTTTTTTTTTCCCTCACAGGGATTCTAATGTCAGTTGTTAAGCTACTCTTTTTTTTTTTCTTCTCTCCATTGCACATTTTTTTTTGTGTGTTATAGTTGAGGGTTTTTTTCCCTCTTAGTTTTATTGAGGTATGTTTGCAAAATAAGATTATACTTAAGGTATACAAAGTGATGATTTGATATATATATATATATACACATGGTGAAATGATTACCACAAACAAGCTAATTAACACATCACTTCATATAGTTACCATTTTTTGAGTGTGATAGAAACGCTTTAGATTTGCTCTCTGAGCAACAATTTAGTATATTAACTATAGTCACTATGCTGCACATTAGCTCCCCAGAACTTATTTATTGTATATATGAAAGTTTTATACTTTGACCAGTTTTCCCCCAATTCCCTCACCCCTCAGCCCCGGGCAACCAGTTTTCTACTCTGTTTCTATGAGTTTGACTTTTTAAAATTCCCCTAATGAGGGGTGCCTGGGTGTCTCAGTTGGTTAAGCATCTCCCTTCAGCTCAGGTCATGATCCTAGGGTCCTAGGATCAAGTCCTGCACCAGGCTTGTTTTCATGTCCTGGTGATTGTAATAATGTAATGCGCATGACAGTGCAGATATATATTTGAGATATTGACTGTTTCCTTTGGATATACACCCAGAAGTGAGATTGCTGGATCAGATGGTAGTTCTACATTTAATTTGTTGAGATTTTGATCTGTATAAATTATGCCAAACAATATCATTCTCTTTTAAGCTCATATCCATTAGCTGATTCTGCCTATATTTAAGATTTTGAAATTTTGATATTTTGTTCATCAAAAATTTTCACATTCATTTTTATTTCTAAAAAATATTCCATGTAAGTATTATTTGTCTTATTTGCTGAGTCTTTGGCTCTCTCTTAAATTCTGTGGTGAAGGCAAGTGGCTCACTTGCCTAATCCTACTCCTGGCCCTGCCCGTTTATCAGAACTAGCTTTTTTTTTTTTTTTAAAGATTTTATTTATTTATTTCACAGAGGGAGAGAGATCACAAGGAGGCAGAGAGGCAGGCAGAGAGAGAGAGAGAGGGGGAAGCAGGCTCCCTGCTGAGCAGGGAGCCCGATGCGGGCCTCGATCCCAGGACCCTGAGATCATGACCTGAGCCGAAAGCAGAGGCTTTAACCCACTGAGCCACCCAGGCGCCCTCAGAACTAGCTATTAAGCAATCCCCAAAGAAGACAGCATCATAGCGCAGGGTTTATCAAATCTTGTCTGATAGATACAATTTCATTCTTTTTCATTTTTCCCTCGTGGAGCTAAAATAGCTTGCCATTTTTTTTTTATTATCTTCAGATCATTTTCAAGTTATCTTAGATAACAGTTGGAATGCACTCCATTTCTTGATTTATTTGCCCATTTGTTAGGGAAACCAGCAAAATTTGTTGACCAACTAAGTGAATTCTGATGATTTTTTAAGGTCTTCATCTGTTGCAGTATAACACTGCAACTGAGAAAGTTTCTGGAATTTGGGAAGACCACGTACTTCTGAAAAAAATCTAAGTTAGTGCAGAATCTATTTGTCAGTCCTCAAATCACAAAACTCTTAGACATTTTTGTTTTCAGAAGTTATCCTTCCCAGAAAAATGCTCTCCTACTTTATGTTAATGAGGAAATGATAGCCTTTGAGACAATGTTATAGAAGACCTTTGTATGTTTGCAGATATTGAAGATTTAGTGAAGAGGGAGGTGAGAGGAGGGTAGTTTTGAATGGTTTTGGGGGGGCAGCCCATTGGGTCTGTCATTTAAAAATTGTAAATATTTACAGATAGTCTTCTGGATATGAAGAAAAAAAATTATAAAAATATTATAATTAAGTGTTCAGAGGCATTAGGGTGCCAGAATAGGAAGAATATAGATAGAACAGAAGACCAGTTTGAGATAGAAAAGAAGAACGTCTGGGGACTCTACTTTCGATATTTGAGTTCTGTCTTTAAAGGAAAGAAGGAGGCTTTTAGTACAAACAGGTCAAGACAAAATATTTGTGTGGACTCTCTGCCCCCAGTGACTGGAGCTCGCGAGATGACCAGCATGGCAGGCAGCCCAGCTTTACGCAAGCAGACCTTGGTTCTTCTCCAAATGACCACTGGTGAGCAGGGTCTCCTCACTACGTTATTCATCAACCCTGGCAGACCTTCAACATTTTCATTACCTTGGCAGAAAGTGGGCTTTCCCTCAGTGTGCTGGCTAACCTTAGAGACTCTATTTCTCTCCATGTCAACACTGCACTGAAGTCATTAAAATCATCGCATTTAACCCTATGGTTAATGGCTGATGTTGCAACGGTCTTGGAAATAGTGAAGCTCGTCCCGGTGTCGTTTATTTTCTTTAAAAAATGCTACAGGATGTCCAGCGTTCCCTTTTTATTCTGAAATAATTATCAAGAACCTCGTTTTGGTTCATCAACTTTATTTGGGAATAGAAAAATCAGGGAATAGTGTGCTATAACATCTGAGTCACCTGAAATTATCATCTGAAGATGTTGCCTGGAGATATCGCCTAAAGAAATTAGATTTGTGGCTTATAATTACTGCAGGGCCAAAGAGTAAGAACAGTATGGTCCAACCCCCATGTGTACACGTGATTTTCTTTATAACATCTCCAGAAATATTGTCATTGAAACTCTGTCTGAATCTTTTCATTAACAGAGCTCTTAATTACTTTTTATTCTTTTTTAAAAGAAGGTGGTTAGGGGCAGAAGTAGAGGGAGAGAGAGGATCTTAAGAGGACTGCATGCTCAGCATGGGGTCTGATATGGGGCTTGATCTCACAACCCTGGGATCATGACCTGAGTCGAATTCAAGAGTTGGAGGGTTGGGGGTGCCTGGGTGGTAGAGTCAGTTAAACATCCAACTCTAGGTTTTTAGCTCAGGTCATGATCTCAGGGTCATGAGATTGAACCCCGTCAGGCTCTGTGCTTAGAGCTGAATCTGCTTAAGACTCTCTCCCTCTCTTTCTGTCCTTCTCCCTCCCCGCCCCCACCTGCACTGTCTCTCTTAAATTAAACACAAATCTTAAAAAGAAAAATCAGACACTTAACTGGCTTAGCCACCCAGGTGCCATGATCTTAATTCCTCTTTAATATTTCATATTTGGGAAAGAAGTATGGTTCAAAGACAAAACAGAAGATTTGAAGTCCTATAACTCAATCTGAAACTGAGAGTTGATATTTAGGAGCCATGTGGCATTTGAATAAGAAACTTAGCTTCTCAAAACCTCGGTTTCCCGTGTAGGAAGCAAAATTTAAATATCTACTTCAAAAGGTCGCTACGATAATTAACTACTGGAAGATAACGTACGTTATGTGTAATTCCTGTCTACTGAGAGCCACTAGACTGAGGTCACCTTTCTTTTTTATGTACAACTCATAATAGTGTGAGTTATACTCTCACTTGATAGGAGGCAGTGGGTCTTTTTCCACGTTATTGGTTGGGCTGTTGCCTCTCACCATGAACATTTGGGGGAGTCCACTAGGTCTAGATGTTTCACAGAGCCATTCTAAAAATGTAGTCTTCTGGGGTTCTGCTCTACTCTTCCCTTGAGTCAGTCCTGCTACTTCAAGACATCGCATTGGCTTTCCTCTGGCTGCCGTGCTTACTCTTATCCAGCATCTCTACCAGCATGGGGCAGAGTCTGCTCTCCGTCTCCATGGCAAAGGCAGAATGTAGCTACAACTTTTAATGGGACACTGTTGGAGGCTTGGGGAAATGGATGGAAATTCCAGTAATAAAAATATCTGAAAGTAACTACTAAAAAGGTCTCAAATACACAAAAGGGACTGAGACCCATTACAGGGTCCTTTCCATTTTACTGAGCTCCTAGCTTGCCTCACTGTGGCAAATATCCAGGCCCAGCCTAGGCTTCTGGCCTTTTGCCATGTCCTAAGGAACACCTTACCACTTCCAGCTGAGTAGCCATCAAGTAATCTCACCTGTTTCAATTCAGTCCTCCAACTCTTTGTGAACTTGAGATGGAAAACTGTTTTCTCGCTACTTTACCTCCAAGTCCTTCAGAATTTAACTGTACCCAGGAAGACGGGCCATGAAAAGTTCTACTACACCTGGGGAAAATTTTTCTTTTCTTTTCTTTTTTTTCCTTTTCTCTTCTCTGCTTTTCTTTTCTTTTAATGAAAATGTCTTTGCTATTATTTTTGAAGGATATGTACACTGGTCACAGAATTCAGAGCTGACAATTTTTAAAAGCACTTCAAAGATATTGTTCTATTGTCTTCTGATCACCATTGTTTCTTTTTTTAAATTTAAATTCAATTAGCCAACATATAGTGCATCATTAGGTTTTGATGTGTTGTTCAGTGATTCATTAGTTGCGTATAACACCCAGTGTCGATCACATCATGTGCCCTCCTTAACGCCCATCACCCAGTCACCCCATCTGCCCACCCACATCCCTTCCCACAACCTTCAGTTTGTTTCCCGGAGTCAAGAGTCTTATGGTTTACCTCCCTCTCTGATTTCTTCATGGAAAAATTTCATATGTCTCCTCTACAATATGGAGTATAGTCTAACTATAAGATTTCTAAGAGAATATAATAATCTAACATCAGTATTTTCCCCAAAGTCAGTCTTTTGCTTTCCTCCAGCTCAGCATAAACACCAAATCTGTGTTTTTTCCTACTAATTTTATTACACTCACACACACACACACACACACACACACACACACACACACACACACACACTGCTATGGACTGAATGTATGTTTGCCCCTCAAATTCATATGTTGAAACCTAAAACCCAGTGTGATGAAATTAGGAGTTGGGATCTCTGGGAGGTGATTAGATCATGAGGACAGAGCCATAATGAGTGAGATTTAGTGCCCTTACAAAAGAGACCCTCTGAAATCTTCCTTGTCCTTTCCTCCATATGAGTACACAGTGAGAAGTTGGCTGAATATGAACTAGGAAGCGGGCTCTCACCAGACACCACATGGGCTGCCACCTTGATCTTAAACTACCCAGATTCCAGAACTTACAGAAATACATTTCTATTGTTTATAAACCAAACCACCCTAGTCTATGGTATTCTGTTATAGCAGCATAAAAGGACTAAGACAAACATATGCACACACATATTCAAATACATACATATATATAAAAATATATGTTCCAAGATTGCCAGTGGATGCCTGAAACTGCGGATAGTACCTAACCCTATAAACTATGTTTTTTCTTATACATATATACCTTTGATAAAGTTTAATTTATAAATTAAGCATATTAAGAGAGTCACAGTAGTTATTAACAAAACATAACAATTACAAGATACTATAATAAAAGTTACATAAATGTGGTCTTTCTCTCTCTCTCTCTCAAAATATCTTATTGTTCTATACTCACCCATCTTCTTTTGATGATGTGAGATGATAAAATGCCTACATAATAAGATGAAGTGAGGTAAATAAGATAGGCATTTGACATAGTAGTAGGTTGCTATTGACCTTCTGATAATATGTCAGAAGGAAGATTGCCAGCTTCCAGATCATGCTTGACCATGGGTAACTGAAACCGTGACAAGTGAGACACAGATGTAGGGGAATACCATAGATCAGTATGGGAACTCTAGATTGATTCTAAGAAAATTAACATTTTATTTTAAAGATTTTTTTGGTTTATTTGAGTGAGTGCGTGAGCCAGGAGGAGGGGCAGAGGTTGAGGGAGAAGCAGACTCCCCACTGATCAGGCAGCCCAACCATGGGACTAGATCCCATTACCCTGGGATCATGACCTAAGGCAAAGGCAGATGCTTAACTGACTGAGCCACCCAGGCACCAGAAAATAAACATTTTAAAGTAATTATAATAATCTGAAGATAATATTATGGCCGTAGCCTACCCCCCCCCCCCCCCCCCCGCTGCTCATAAAGGAATTAGCAACCAAGAAGAAACTAACCACCTTTTCCCCATTACATAGAATAGTTTAGCTTCTTAGGTAATATATTGTCCTGAATCTTTTTTTTTTTTTTTACCCCGAAGACATTTTTTCTTATTTTTTCTGCTTATAAAACTCAATGGGTTGGTTTATCTAGAAAAAGAAACAAGTTTATCTTAACATTTAAAATAAGTCTGTTCTCACAATGAAGAATACTGCTTGAAACTTATAATTGAATTTTTCTATTTTTTTCCCATCAGCTGTTCAGAACCATTTAGTGGAATAAGAATCAACTTGTCATATATTTAAACTCATTGGCACGTACCAGGTGTTCAAGAATATCAGTTTCCCTTTCTAATCTTTAAAAAATTTTCCTTCACTTGTGCCAGGTACATTTCTCTGACATTTTCATTCATAGATCCTACTTCTGTGCCTTAGGAAGCTGTAGTATTTCATACCCTTGAAATTGCAGCTCTGCCCAATATTTGGGTTTTTTCAGCTGCAAATGGGTGCACAGATTTAACATTGTGTCTTAGTGAGTGCTGAGGCACAAAATATGCCTCAAGAAATCATACACACACACACACACACACCCCTACTTTCTGGGCATGAGAAAAAGAACTGGGCTTCTTTATTTGCCTGTTTTCTTGGATTGGGAAGGAAAACAAGGAATTTTGAGAGTCAAATGCTGCTATTCTTTGGAAAGGGAAGCTCTGTAATTCATGGTTAAAGCTTTATTTACTGACTAAACTACTATACATTTTATCATTCAGAAAATTGGACCAATCTCAGGAAAATAATTTTCATCATTACTCTGGCTTTTCTCTCAGTAACTTCTTTCACTACCAACATTTGCCAGACAGAAGGGGATCTCGTACAGTAGCTTTTCCCCAGGTGTCACACTTAGGCTAAGGATGGAATATTGTCTTTAACATCTTATCACCTTCCTTCACAAAATATCACTCCCTCAGAGTTTTATTAGCTACCCCTCCATGTGTCCAGCCAGCCAACCAGTCAGTCATGCATTTGTTATTCATGATTCAGGAAACTCTTTCAATGTCTTAGTGACTTACTCTATTGTTCCTCTGAGAAAGAAATAAAGAGGTGTAGACCTGAAATTTATCTCTGCAAGGATTCTTCTTTACTGTATTTTACTATATAATTGCCCTGTTCGCTTTCAAGTATTTCTTTGACTAAAGACATAACCAATTGTCAAATTTTAGAATGATTGAAAGCTATGACAGATAGCCAATACAACAGATACTATTTTTATTATTTAAAATAGTTTTCATAAGTTGGAATTAATAGATTAATATAGACAAGATCAAATTTAATAGGAGCCTACGTGAAAGAATGTAGACATATATTTATACAGGTAAAAACTGGGGCAGCATGACTAAACAGCAGAACCTATAAAAGAGACTTCAAAATTTTTGTTGACACATGTCTCATTCTAAAATGAGTCTTCAAAAATTATGTCTTTTGATTCTGCATTACTAGAAACATTAATATTTGGACAAAGGGGAGTTGTAGTATGCTTCTACATTCCTCCTAGATAAGATTCAGAACACTGTGCCCCCTTCTGGGTAGTTTACTTTGTTGGAATGTCGACAAACTGGAGTTGCCCAGAGGAGAATGGACAAGATAGTATAATCATGGACACACAAACATAGAAGACACCGTGGAAGGAAGTGGGTGCGTTCAGCTGGGGGAAAAAAACCGACTTACAGAAATATGATTATATTTAAATATTTCAATGCTGTTATCTGAATACAGAAAATATGAAAATCTCAGTCTCTTCAAATCTGGGCTTAAAATATATCTTTGCTATTTAGTAATATACTATCAGGCAGGTTACTCCTTTTTATCATCTAGAACATATGAGGATAATGAAAGCTTCCCAGATCAGTTGTTAGGATTAAATGGGAAGTCTATATGAAATGCCTGTTGTCATTCCTAGGACATGATAAGACCTCAGTAGATGATAATGATTGCTCTTGTTAATGTTTTCAGATGACAGAAATTATATCAAAGGGAGGAAATTACAAGGAGATTGACCTTAATAAATACAAGAATACGAAAAAATAAATTTAAGAAATAAATAGAAGAAAGAAGTTTCTAGAAATATGAGCTGATAATAAGTAGTTATCTATTTTCTAGGAAAGGGAGTGTAGAAGGCAAAATGTGATTGTTATCCAATATTAAGCGATAATTGGACTATATGAACTATAGTTCCTTTTAAGCTATTAATTCTATGAAATTCTTAGAAGCAGGATATTAAAAAGTGAAGGAAATTATGACTTGTGCGCAATAATAAGAACAAACCTCCTGGATGACGTCACCTGACAAAGTTACCACTTAAGATGTCTCTCACTGCAAGCCAGTTTGGCTTGGGCATTTTCAGAGCACATGACTTCAGCAAAGTCTTCTTACTCAGTTGGTTATGGATTTCTTTGTGGTTCTTTTTGATGATATTCAACAAATATATAGGATTTTTCAAAACTGGACTTTTGGCTGAGGAAAATCTATATTTGAAAAAATTACCCACTTTGGATTTCTAGAAAGAACGGACCAAATTCAACTTTGTTGATTTCAGTCCTCTGTTGGCATGAACATTAATTAGCCCAGTAGAGACACATAGATAATGGCAATGAAACCAAAAGCAAACTTTTAGGTTTGTTTTTTTTTTTTTGTCTTTGATATTTTCTAATGATATAAACAAAAAAGTTGTTAATTATTACAAAGAAAGGTATAATAAAAACATGGCAACAATGATTGCTGTTTGCCTTGTCATAATTGGTTAAGTTATTGGATTTAAGGGAAAATTTTTAAATAAAATGTGCTGCCTATGTAATAGGCAATTAATTAAAAATAATTTGTGTATGCATCTCACAGTCTGTCCATTTACCTATAATAAAAAAAGAAAAACTGTTAATATTTGTTGTTTGTAGGCCATCTTTTCACATCATGTGATCACAGAAACTCTGTACTATGGATGGGTGAAACAAGTTTAAGAAAGCTAACCTTGGGTGCCTGGGTGGCTCAGTGGGTTAAAGCCTCTGCCTTCGGCTCAGGTCATGATCTCAGGGTCCTGGGATCGAGGCCTGCATCGGGCTCTCTGCTCAGCAGGGAGCCTGCTTCCTCCTCTCTCTCTGCCTACTTGTAATCTCTCTCTGTCAAATAAATAAATAAAATCTTAAAAAAAAAAAAAGAAAGCTAACCTTGCTGATATACCTTTTTTTTTTTTTAAAGATCTAATTTATTTATTTGACAGAGAGAGATCACAAGTAGGCAGAGAGGCAGGCAGAGAGAGAGGAGGAAGCAGGCTTCCCACTGAACAGGGAGCCCGATGCGGGCCTCGATGCCAGGACCCTGAGATCATGACCCGAGCCGAAGGCAGAGGCTTAACCCACTGAGCCACCCAGGTGCCCCCTTGCTGATATACTTTTAGGTAATTTTAAAGTATCTGCTATTCGAGGTTTGGTTTCTTTTTAAATTTGTTTTGTATTTTTCAGGAAATATGTTTATGGTAGAAAATTCAATGAAATTAATCAAGGTAAGAATGAAATTTATTTAATTGCTGTGATAACTAAATAATGAACTACAACCTAGGCCAAATTTGCAAAGTCTTTTATAAGAAAACACTAAAATTATTAACAGAATGAAAAGTCAAATGTTAATATTGTTTCTCCTGAGTGTGTATGTGAGACGTGTGTCTTTAAACCCTTCCTAAAGGAAGCAAGAGTGTAGCCTTTGGTTAGATGAGAAGACTTTTTCCTACGCTCAATGAGAAATGTTCACTAGAAACATTTTGGCTATTTCCCACATACACTCCTTGGTCACAAACAAAAGAGCACAATAGAAGAAACCATTTGAATTTTGTGATTAGATAGCTATTTTTTCTGAAGGGTTGCATCTGAAAAAAGAGTTGTAATGGTTATGATAACTCATGGGTAGTCTCAACTATATGTTTCCTTCCATCAGCCCTCATCTCTAGAGATTTGCTTAATTTATAGTGCAACCCAAATGAACTTACAGATACATTGTAACTAGAAACTTTCACTCATACTCATATCATATTCACCAAGAAAACATAAGAAACTAAAACTTTTCCTGCCTCTAACTCATTACATTTAAAATGCACCTTGGACTTCAGTGCTAAGGGAGTGTTAAATTTTCATATGTATGCATTCTATAAGCATGTTTGATACATATTGATATATTACTGCTGCTTTTATATAAACACAAGATCCAATTACCCACATATTATACTGTGTTATATTTACTAACCTTGAGCTCTTCCTCTAATAATTTTAAACTAGTTGGGATACTTATACCCTAAGTCTATTCATATATTATCGTGTCAGATCAACAATGATAAAAAGACAACCAGCATCTATGTACTAAAACAAATTCCTTCTCCTAGCTTTCTTATTTAGTGTTAAACTTAAAAGCACATGGTACATACTTTTAAGTTTATATAATTAACTTCTTTTTAAAAATTGAACATAATGAACAAGTGAAAAACCCAAAATAAATACCTGGCCCAAAACACTCTCACTAAAGCAGACCAGTCACACACACACACACACACACACACACACACATGCACGCACACACACACAATTGCATTATTCTCCCCAAAATTTAGCAAGTAAAGTAGAAGTGTTCAAGTAAACCTTCCAGATACCTTATTTACCTCAGCCCAGATGACATCTTATTTTTCTTAGAATTCAAGTTATGAGCTATGCACTAGGAATCATAGCCTTATGGAGCATGACATTTAAATTAAGGCTATCCTGATCAAGCAATTTCATTTATAAAATTTATACTCAAGAGAAATGAGTTTGTATATCTAGCAAAAGACGTGGCAGTTTTAGTCATAATAGACAAAAATTTAATATAAACCAAGGTCTATTGATAGAATGGCTAATAATTGCAATACATTTATTAAGGAGAATATAAAAATCAATGAAAATAATGAACTGCTACTACCAACAGCCACATGAATGAATCTCACCAGACATAATAATGACCAAAGAAACTAGAAACAAAAAAATACATAGTATAAGAAAAAAAAAACCCACAAATGAAATTAGAGAATACTTTGAAATGAATAAAAAACCCCCACAACATACAAATGTTATGGTATGCAGCTAAAGCAGTGCTTATAGGGACATTTATAACTAAACAGTTATATTAGAAAAGAAGTATCTCAAATCAATAACCAAACTTTCATCTTAAGAAAGTATAAAAAGAAGAGAAAAAGAAACCCAAAGCAAGGAGAAAGAAGGAAATACTAAAGGTTAGAGTATGAACTAATTCAATAGAGTTGAAAAACAATAGAAAAAAATCAATGACACCCAAAATTGATTCTTTGAAAAGATAAAAAATTTGGGAAGTCTTTAGGAAGACTGACCAAGAGGGAAAGGAGAGAGAGAGAGAGAGAGAGAGAGAGGAGAGAAGACCCAAGTTGCTAAAATCAAGAATAAAAGAGAAAATATCACCACTGATCTTACAGACATAAAAAATATAAAGAAATATTATGAGCTATTGTCTACCAACAAATTATATAACCTATACAGAATGGAAAATTTTCTAGAAAGACAAACTACTGAGACTGACTCACAAAGAAATAAAAGAAAAATCTGAATAGATCTACACCATATAAAGATTTTATTTTTTTTAATTTTATTTTTATTCTTTGCCCAAGAATATAAAGATTTTAAACTAGTAGTTTATAAACTACCCCAAAAAGGAAAGTTCAAGCCCAGGTGGCTTTACTGGTGAATTCTACCAGAATATTTATGAAGAACTAGAAGCAATCCTTCAAAAGCTTTTCCAAAAAAATAGAATACCCAACCAGCTCATTCTGATACCAAAATCAGAAAAAGACATCACAAAGGAGGAAGCTAGAGACCGATACATGTTATGAATATAAAAACAAAATCCTCAATAAAGTGCCAGTAAACTGAGTCTAGAAACATATAAAAAGGAATATATAGCACAAGCAAGTGGGACTATCCCAAGAACATAAGGTTGGGTTAATACATGAAAAAAATTTTTTTCTTTTTTGGCAGCAAAGCAAGGTTTATTGAGTGATAGCAAAGTGATAGCACAGACCTCCCAAGGAAGGAGGGGACCCAAAGGGGTTGCCCCAACGTATGAAAATTAATGAATGTAGAACAACACATTAATAGCATAAAGGTGCATGATAATCTCAGTATGCAAAAAAAATCCATTGACAAAATCCAACATCATTTTGTGATAAAAACACTCAACGAACCAGGAATAGAGTGGAATTACCTCAACCTGACGAAGGCTATCTATGAAAATCCCACAGCTAACACTATGTTAAGTGGCTAACGACTGGATGTTTTCCTCTTAAAATCAGGACCCAGACAAAAATGTCTGCTTTTATCACTTTATTCAGCATAGTATCAAAAGGTCTATTCAGAAAATTTGGTAAGAAGAAGAAATAAAAGGCATTCAAATAAAAAGAAAATATGAAACTGTTTATTTTTGTAGATGATGTGATCTATTGAGGAAAATCCTGAGGAATCCACTAAAAACCTTATTTGAACTAATGTCAGTTTAACAAAGTTAGAGGATACAAGATCAATATACAAAAATCAATTTATTTCAGGGGGAGTGAAAAAAATCAGTTGCATTTCTACATATACAAAAGTAAAATTGAGAAATCAATTTCATCAAAAGGAATAATATTTTAAGAATAGCATTGATGAAAGAAGTAAAAGACTTATTACACTGAAGTGTGAAGCATCATTGAAAGAAATTTTAAAAGACTGAAATAAATAGAAAGCATTCATGTTCATGCACTGGAACATAATATTGTTAAGATGGCAAATACTCTCCAAACTGATCTATAGATTCAATACAACTCCTCCTCCTCCTCCTCCCTCTTTTTCCAGAAATTGACAGGTTGATTTCACATGGACATGCAAGGGACCCCAAATTGGCAAAATCCATTCTTTTTTTTAAAAAAAAATTTGTTTATTTGAGACAGAGAGAGAGAGAGAGAGCACACGAACAGGGCGAGGGGCAGAAGGAGAAGCAGGCTTCCTGCTGAGCACGGAGCTAGCAGATGGGGCTCAGGGGCTCAATCCCTTGACCTGAGTCCAAGTCAGATGCTTAACCGAGTCACCCAGGCGCCCCGGCAAAGTCTATTCTGACAAAGAGAAAAAAATTTGGAGGATTTACACTTACTACAAAGTTACAGTAAGCAAAGGATTATGATACTGGCATGAGGATAAATATAGATCATTAAAATAGAGTTGAGAGTTTAGAAATTTACCCTTATGTTTATGGTCAAATGATTTTCAATGAGTGAGGTAAGACAATTAAGGGGGGAATTGAATAATCTTTTCAACAAATGATTCTGGGATAGCTGGATCTATCCATGCAAAATAATGAAATTGGATATTCACTGTATGCCATGTACAAGAATTAACTTTAAACGGGTCATAGACCAACATGTAAGAGCTAAAAGTATAAAATTCTTAGAAGAAAGCATAGAAGTAACTCCTCATGACCTTGAGTCAGGCAAATAAAAATAAAGTATTTGAATAGACATATCTTCAAGAAAAATATATGAATGGCTACTAAGTACAGGGAAAAGTGTCCAATGTCATGAGTTATTAAGAAAAAGGAAATCAAAACTATAATGAAATACCACTTTACACTCATTAGTTGGCTATAATAATAGTAATACAAAAAGACTAACAAATGTTAAAGAGGATGGGAAGAAACCGAAACCCTCAGACATTGCTAGTGGGAATTTAAAATGGTGTGGCCACTTTGTTGTGTTTTTTAAGTTTTTATTTAAATTCCAGTTAGTTAACATACAGTATAATACTAGTTTCAGGTGTACCATATAGTGATTCTATTTTGGAATAAAGTTGGGCACCTCTTCAAAAAGTAAACCTCTACTTACCATCCAAATTGGCCATCTTACTACTAGATATTCTACCCAAAAGAATTTAAAACATAGATCCACATAAAGATTTATATTCAAATGTTTGTAGCAGCATTATTTACAGTAATTAAAAAGCATAAACAACCTAAATGTCCATCAACTGACAAGAGGATAAACAAAGGTAGTCTATCCATACAATGGAATACTATTTGGTCATTGAAAAGAATGAGGTCCGGACTCCTGGGTGTCTCAGTGGGTTAAAGCCTCTGCCTTCGGCTCAGGTCATGATCTCAGGGTTCTGNAGTCATTGAAAAGAATGAGGTCCGGGCGCCTGGGTGTCTCAGTGGGTTAAAGCCTCTGCCTTCGGCTCAGGTCATGATCTCAGGGTTCTGGGATCGAGGCCCATGTCGGGCTCCCTGCTCAGCAAGGAGCCTGCTTCCCCCTCTCTCTCTGCCTGCCTCTGCCTACTTGTGATCTCTCTCTCTGTCAAATAAATAAATAAATAAAATCTTTAATAANGAAAAGAAAAGAAAGAAAAGAATGAGGTCCTGGGGCACCTGGGTGGCTCAGTTGGTTAAGCGACTGTCTTCAGNTAAAAGAAAAGAAAAGAAAAGAAAAGAATGAGGTCCTGGGGCACCTGGGTGGCTCAGTTGGTTAAGCGACTGTCTTCAGCTCAGGTCATGATCCTGGAGTCCCGGGATCTAGTCCCACATTGGGCTCCCAGCTCCATGGGGAGTCTGTTTCTCCCTCTGACCTTCTCCCCTCTCGTGCTCTGTCTCACTCTCCTCTCTCTCTCTCTCAAATAAGTAAAAATTAAAGAAATCTTAAAAAAAAAAGGACTGAGGTGCTGATACATGCTACAAAATGGATGAGCCTTGAAAACTCCGTGTAAAGTCAAAGAAGTCAGACATGAAAGGCTACTTAATGTATGATACCATTTACATGGAACGTCTAGAATAGGCAAACGTCTGAGCACCTGCTAATGGGCACAGGGCTCTTTTGGGGTGATAAAAATGTCCTAGAATTAGATAGTGGTGTGGTTGTACACATTTATGAATATATTAAAAAACATTGAGTTGTGGTTATATTTAAAAAACCCCAAAGATCAAAAGGCTACATACTATATAATTTCATTTATATAAAGTCCAATAATGAACAAAGCTAATCAGTGGTGATAAAAAATCAGAATAATGGTTCCCTTAGAGGATTATTGATCTGAAGAGGTAGGAAAGTAGTTTCTATCTAGTGGTAAAGATATGTATCTTTATATATCACTATTTATGTCTGAGATGTATATATAAAAATCTTAATCTATATGTAAAAATTATTGTGTTGGACACTTAAGTTTGTGTATTTTAGTATATGTATGTTATAACAATAAAGTTTATACAATGATTCAAATGTTTCATGGTAACAGATAAATATTATATTTATTGTAAAGGCCAAGTTTTTAGGTCTTAGAAAAAGTAAAAGTCCAAATGGATACAAAAGTAAAACTTTATTATGTGACTCATAATTTATCTTGCAAACAGGGCATTTTTGTCTCTGGCACATAGTGAATGCTCAGTTCAAGACAATTTCTTCTTTTTTGCTGTTATTATATTTCTTTATTTTTATACTGGAAAATAATTTGATACTGCAAGCCTGTTCTCATTATAAATAAATAATTCCCCTTTCCACCTCAGGATTCTCTTTACAAGTAACCACACACACACACACACACACACACACACACACACACACACACACAAATGACCATTTAATCAATAACATCACTTCCTGATATTCAAAGATATGGAAAGTGAAAAGAAAAGATACAAGTGTTTGTATCAGATAAAAAACAACCTCATAAATAGGGAAATGTGTTGGCCTCTGCATATTTAAAAACATTTAGAAAGAACAAACTGTTTCTGCTTACCTCAGAACTACTTATTAGATACTCTATTTATAAAAAAGCAATAGGCTTGCCAATCACTGTAAATATAAGTGATCTAAAGATTAAAGATTAAAATAGTCTTAGAAAGACAAAGTTTATATGATTAATTAGATTTTAATTATGGTTAAACATTCTTTAAAATTAACATTTGGCTTCAGTTTTTCAATGATTCATCTGAGACTATTAATATTGGTTAATTTTAACTAAAATGTGCCAAGAAACCTCATATTCTTAATAGCCATGAAATTAGAGAAGAGGTCTTTCTTTTTAACTTTTTGAATTGACTTAAAATATCATGACATACCTGTGTTTTGCTTAAGAATAATTTTTTTAGTTTAAGAGTAATTTCAACACTAGAGCTAAAACACAAAAAATTTCTATTTAATCTCAATAATTTTTAAAATTGTAAGATTCTAGAGATGACATTTCTTGATAATTTGTTTATAAACAAACATAATTATTCTACTTATAAAAAATTAAATCATATTATGATGTTACATATGCTGACATACAAGGCTAATTTGATTCACACTCTTTTATTTAAATATACCAAACTTAATTCATTTTATTTTTTAAAATATACTAAATTTTAGTTTCTAAATTAAAAAATATTTGCAAGTCAAGTCTTTAATTAATAAGACTTATAGAATTAAGGGCTTATAGAATTAAGCTTATAGAATCGACGAACCAAACTTAGAATTGACTTACTGGACTNCATAGGGCTTATAGAATTAAGCTTATAGAATCGACGAACCAAACTTAGAATTGACTTACTGGACTTTTTTGACTAGAATTTTAATATTATGGTTTAAAATAGCAGACACCCAAAATGAAAAATCTTTTCAAGTTTCACTTTGAAGAAATTTGGATTTTATATGCATACTGCCTTTTCATTGCCCACATGCACAAATATTAGGAGAAAAGGTTGCTGAATATATGTGTGTGTATGTATATAATGATGTCATTATAGCCTGTAGAGAGTACTTTTAAATATATAATAAAAGAGTAGTCAAATAGGTGGAATTTTAACTAATCATATATAAATATAGAAAACTATAAGTTTCTCTGCCTTTCTGAGGCAATGTCTACATGGAGCCTATAAACATATGAGAATCGTTTTTCTCTCTCTCTCTTTCTCCCTTCTTTCCTCCTTTCCTCTCTTCTTTCCTTCTCTTTTTTCTTTTTTCCTTTTCTTTTCCCCCACTTTTGCGACCCCTACCACAGTTGCATCTTGTAATCTATCCGGCGATGGACTACATCTAATTTATAAATTTAAATAATCCCAAACGCGTGTTTAATTATTTTCAATTTAATTTTCCTCTATAGATAGACCCAAAGTTATTTTCCTATGTAGAAAGCAGGAATCAAATTTACAAACACATCCTCATCGTCAGCTCTATTTTATTTTTTTTGTATTCCACCAGCCATTAGAAAAATCAGTTAACACTCGTCAAAGTCGTCGCGATCTATGCGTGAAGTATGTAATCTCAAATTGTTGGCTCTTAACCATTTAGGAAAATATTCTGGACCGTGGTCTTGCTTTCAGAATGAAAATACAGAGTCAAAAATATCAAGCAGTTAAATTTAGATTATGTTATCAATATAGGCGGCTGTACTCAAGTCTTTAGAACAACAAAAAAAGGAGTCCATTTCGGCTACTGTACGATCGTGATCGCCATTTCCCACACTGCTCACAAGAGGAAGGCATGTGGATTTTAACAAATTTCTACCTTCCTCAGGAATTATTCAGACTTTTAATTTTAATAACATTTAAAAGCCACAATTTTATTTAGTTATTTAAAGACAGATCCAAGTCAAGATTTAGTAATATTACTGAGAAAGATTTACTAATATTTTTAGATGACTGAAATAATTCTAATTGAAATCAAAATAATCTAGGGTAAAAGCAAGGAGCTTTCCTGCATGAGGCAAGGTCACTGGAAATAACAAGACCTTGTAGGTCTTATTAAGCCCATATTAAGCCGTTGTAAAGTTTTTCCTTGGCTTGAAATGTAAAATGCTATGTGGTCTACAAAAAAGTAGCAAGGGCTTCCTTAAGTTTCCTGCTTGTTATGTGATCATACCCATAGTTTCAATGTACACAGTTCAAAGCGATATTCTGACTACCAAGTAATAAAACGAACTTTGTGAAAGTTTTTTTTTTTAAATTCTGATGCTAAAGGTGAAAAGCTATTTTAATATTAATTTTTCCTCTTTCACAAAAAAATACATTTATGCTGGAATATTTTCTAATTTCTGCAGTTTCAGGGAAATGACAAGGAGGGATTTCAGAAGTTCTGAGGATGTATTTTGATACTTTAATAGGCCTATTGCTAAATATGATTAGACACTCAATAAATAATTGAATTATTTGGGTATTTTCATTGGGGAGAACATAATTTCGATTTTTTTTTTTACATTTTCGTTAAAAAATTCTTGGAAAGTCTTCATTAAGTAGAAAACAAAACAAACCGTAAGACCCAGAAGGAATAAATAACAAAATCGACTTCAGGGCTATGGAGTCTGACTTAGCAGCTTGTACTCTATCCTTTATAACAAAACTTCTCTGCTAATGTGAAGCAGCTGTGGCAATTTCACAAAACGGCCCAAACTGTTGAAAAGCCATTAAGAGTCTGATGTATGTAGAATAAAAAGGTTCATTCAGCTTTTTAAAAGGTTTCCCAATATGGAGTGTTATTTTATTTTATAACCACGTCTTAGTCATATTAAGTTTAAATGCCACAGAAAATTTTAATGACCATGTGGCTGGCTTTTTTGGTGAAATAGCAAGAATTCTTCAACATGCCTAAAATTCTTTTAGAAAAAAATTGGTACAAATCTATTAGGGACACTGTAAAAGTCCCCACTATTAAATGCATGGTTAGAAAATTGAGCAACACATTCAGGATGATTTATCATTTATGTTTGTAGAAGAACCTAAATAAATTAAAATCAATTTCTTTAATCCTAAGGCACAAAGAAGTTTTTGGACATAATGAAAGCCACTTGCTCTCCCAGCCCTTTCTTCTGTCTGAGCCTCAACTATTAACTGTACATTTTTGAATTTATTTTTTATAGATTGTATGCTTCTTAAAATAAGTTTTGGCTTTTTTCTTAAGGATGTATGAAAGTTTATACCTAGATTTTTCCTTCCCTTTTTTCCTCTGAAGGTAATAGCTATATGATGGTTTTTATGCGTTCACCTGCTTTACTTATCTTGGTTTTTACAAGGTCTGTCTTTGTGCCCTTCGAATTACTTCTTTTTCTTCATTTTTTAAAAGATTCTACTTATTTATTTATTTTAGAGAGAGAAAGGGCACACATGTGTGCGAGCAGTGGGGCAGGGGGCGCAGGAAGGAGCAGAGGGGGAGGGAGAAGCAGCTTCCCAGCTGAGGGTAGAGCCCCATGGGGGGTTTGATCCCATGACCCTGATATCTTGCTTAACCAACTGAGCCACTCAGGCACCCCAGTGCCCTTCAAATTATATCTAAGAGAGAATGAGGCATTAAGTTTATTACTGTAGTCAGTGTCCTACCTGATAGGAGGTAAATATTTTCAGCAGACTTCTAACTGCATAGCTATGAGAGCTGTAAATGTGTTCCTTAGCAATCCCTTGTATTTTTATTAGTCTCATGTTTGAGAAGTATTATTTGCTAATAAGTAAGAAATATCTGCAAATTCATTTTAGGGAAGAAACAGATTTAGAGAATTTGAATAAACTTGCTCCTAACTTTCGGAGTTGAGACATGTGGGGATGGTTTCACTCCAATGTTTTGTGATTATTTTTTCCCTCTCTGCCATATTCTTAACTGTCTTGAACTTTCTAAATCATATACTTTCCTGTTTTTTCCCTTAATTATTATTATTCTAGACCCAAGAAGTTTAAAGAAAAATACATAATTTAGGCTTCCAAAATGCAGTCAATGACATTCACAATTTTTCTCCCCATAGGCAATCCTGTGGTCTGGAAGACTAGTGAGATCATCTTTATCTAGCCATCACCATTTTATGCATAATTCTAATTATTTGATCTGGGATGCTACTTTCCAACTAATCTATGGTTCATTTCAACAAAAATTCATCCTCAATAATTACTTGGTTCTACCTTTAGATGATATACTTGTGTTAAAAATTATATTTTTATCTGATTAAAGATTACTTTAAAAAAAATGAAACATAATCACTGAACAACGAGGAAGAGTTTAGACTGTAACCAGGGGAGGGGGTCTTCTTTTTAATAGAATTATATTTTTTTAGGAAATATAATATACCACTGTTTTATGAATGGGTTTATGAATTGGTTTATGAATGGACTGGGACTGGAATAAGATTAGTCAGATTATTTGTACAATGGGCCAGGACAGATAATTTTGATTATAGTGGTTGAAATGGGAATGAAATCGAGTGGGATATTTTGGGGAAAAAAGAATAGTTGACTAGATAATTGAACCTGGGCCAAGGTGGGCAAAGGAGCCCAGAATAATCCTAAGAAGACTCAAAAAATAATAATAAATATGAGGTTAATGAACAATGACTACAGTGGAGAAACCAAGGCAAATATAACTAAGAGTTCTAAAAATTGGGAGGAATTTTTCTTTGAAAGAAAATATGAGAGGATATTATAATTCAGAAGAATTGTTTTTTGTGAAATGAAAATCCAGTACAAGTTGCACTGATAGGAAAAGGGCAGAGATAAACATTTCATAATGAATGGGAGCTTCAATTTGGTCTCTTTTCTTGCCATATTTGGCTTTTTGAGGAAACTGTGGATTTAAAATACAGAAAAATTAACATCAAGTATTTTCGGTTTGGACCACACTGTTTTTTACTTGCCGTAGTGCTATTTGTTTTCTTTTGTCCAGGTTATTTCTCCCACATAAACTCCCACTCCCACATTTACCCACTCTTCCATCCACACATACACACACGGATTAAATTAGGAAAGATTTTATAATCCTTTGGATTCCACAGCAGCCAGTGTTGCCTTGGGCAGAGGATAGGCAGTAAAATTACATTAATTGACTCAGTCATTCAATTTTTCATATCCTTATTTCCAGGTGCTACTGAAAATGACAAAGATGAATAAAGCGCTACACAGCTTTCAAGTCTTTCATGGTCTGTTATTGATTGATTGCCATTTGTGACAGGCAGGGAATAAAGACCTATTTTTTGACAACGTCGTGGTATTTGTGTTCTTAAGCTCGTGTGATTCTTCTTTGAATAGACTGCGTAAGGTAATGTCTGTGACATACTTAGCATGGTGCTTGGCACGTAGTAATCTCTCAATAATTGTTAATTATTTTTTTAATCATTATTATTTTTTAAAAATAGAGATGACCTGAAGTTCTTTGATAAATATTCACAACATGATTTTGATCACTCTCTAAAATGGCAAATGAGGGGTCCTGAAACTTTAGCTTCATTGGTTTCAAGATATGTTGGCTTCTGTTCTGACGGTACTCAGAAGTGCTCTCAGAAATAAGACAATCAAAAATGTTCTGCTTTATTTACCTTAAATTTACCTTAATTTCAGGGCTAGTCTCCTATTCCATCTATTCCATCACTACATCTTATGAGATTAGGAACATAAGAAATACAGCTTCTATTGGTTATAAATGTGTTAGTTTTTTTTTTTTTGGAAACAAAAGTAGAATAAAGGAAACAGAAAGTAACATAACTTACATTTCCTTTGGGATGATTTTATAATTTCTAAAGATCTACCATCAAATTTCCTTTCAGTTTCTCTCTCTCTCTTTCTCTTTTTAATTCTGTTGATAGAGTTAAACATCTATTTTCTTTTTTTTTCTTTTTCTTTTTTTTAAAGATTTTATTTATTTATTTCACAGAGGGAAGAGATCACAAGGAGGCAGAGANTTTCTTTTTTTTAAAGATTTTATTTATTTATTTCACAGAGGGAAGAGATCACAAGGAGGCAGAGAGGCAGGCAGAGAGAGAGGGGTAAGCAGGCTCCCTGCTGAGCAGAGATCATGACCTGAGCCGAAAGCAGAGGCTTTAACCCACTGAGCCACCCAGGTGCCCTAAACATCTATTTTCTTGACTGTTTCTCAAAGAGCATAGGTATAATACATTCCAAGTTAATTCTATCCTAGCTTCTGAGCAATACCATCATATTTTACATATGGTGGCTGTGGGGCCAAAATAGGATATAAGTGGCTTGATCATAGTCTTAAGAAAATTCCATGGATTTTAAAATCCCACCAATTACATTAAACAACTACTAAATGTCAGGTACTATGTCTTCCTGAATCAGTAATCTGTCAACTTTCTTCTGTTCTTCTCCTACCTTCTATAACCGTCTCCATGCCTTTCACTCTCTTTCCTGCCCCCTTCTGTTTGTCTTTAACATGGCTCCCCCATGGACTCCTCTGGTATTAGCTTTTTTCCTATGATGCACTAGTTTCTAGGTGAGCATTATATTCTTAAATATCTCAGCATCTAAGCTTTAAATGATTTAACCACTTGACTTTAAGCCACAGTTCAATCTTCAACTGATACGATGACATCTTTTCTAAGGGAAGAAAATATGAGACCTATAAGTCAAACGGGAGATAGGGTAAGTGCTCCTATCTGACATCTTGATTAATATGAATGAAATCAAGCTTAGTTTAGTAGTTCATAAGTTCATGTCAGCAATGATAACAGTAGCCATTAGTGATGACATTGAAAATGCTCAGTCTTTAACTTGGATTTTCTTTGAAGTTCAAGGGACCTAGCTACCAAAGTTCAGCACTAAGACAGAATGGGAAATACAAAAGAGAAAATGCTGAAAATATCAAATCGATATAATTTACTTCTTCATTATCATGTTTCTTAAAACTCTCAGGTAATTATCATTAGTTATGGAATTATGATCAATGTGGATATTAAATAAAAGGCAACAATTTTATGTTCAGAAAAGAGATCATAGTATATTTTGAGAAGCTAGCTTTCTGTAGTGCAGATAGAAAGAGGATAATCCATTTTTTTCCTGGAACAGAGTATATAATAATTTCCATGTGGCTGCTTTGTCCAGTTTCCCAATGACCGTGGAAGGATCACATCGATGACATTAGAGTCTAATCATTACACTCTAGTGTATCGGGGCACATTTGTTTTTCCATTAGTCTGCAGTGTTTCCCATTCAGGGGTCACGGATCATCTGTGGCAGGTCCATCTGAGAAAATTATTAAACACCGACATTTCCTGGATGCCACCCCAGGTCTACCGGATCAGAATCTCTGGAGATAGATAGACATAGAGCCTTGGGAGTCTGCTTCAATAGCTCTCTAGGTATTTGTTATACATGCTGGAGTCTGAGGCTCAGGGCCTTCTAAATTCATAGTGTGTGTGTTTTTTTTTTATGATTTTATTTATTTATTTTAGGGACAGAACTAGTGTGAGTGGGGGTGGGGGTGGGGAATAGAGAATCCTAAGTAGACTCTGAGACTCTGCACTGAGCGTGAGCTCCCCTTGGAGCTTGATCTCATGGCAGGAGACCACGACCTGAGCAGGGAGGGAGTGGGACACTCAGACAACTGAGCCACCCAGGTGCCCCTAAGTTTATAGTTTTGATAACATTCTGACATCTATAGTGCTCACAATGGGAACAGATTTGGTGCCAAATTGCCTGGTTAGAAGTCTACTTAGAATATAATAACTTCTCAATGGACAGATAGTGGAGCTTAAACATGCCCAGGCACACCAAAGTATTTGACTTGATTGCTAATCAATGCTAAATGTAGCTGTGATGCTTGGTCATAAGCCCGTCAAGAGATGCTCTATGTATCTTGATGAAGAAGGAGGCTGAATGAGTCAATGTCCCTATTTTTGTTATTTCCATTTTCCATTTACACTCCGCAAGGTGGTGCTTAGGCATTCCACATATCTGCGGATCTATTTTCACCTCCTATAAACTTAGAGGTCACTCTCTTGTGCTCCTCTCATACCAGAGATTGATTCTGTGCTCAGACTATTTATTAGTCCCTTCTTCCCAGGCCCTGTCCTGGTGTTCTCTATGGAGGTAGCAGAGATCCCTGGTATAATTTTTACAGCATACGAGATTGATTTCTAGTCCTGTCCCAGCATCTTGTCATTGGAGGAGGGCAGGAGTTTCCTTGGTTGAAGTGTGAGGCTAAAACTAGTTGTTAGTAGTGTCTCTTTACCTTTTCTTGGAAATATTGGAGATAGTAGAGTTTAGTATTGGGATCTGAAAGGCGTTTTATCCTTTCATTCACATTGACAGTTTTGAATATTTAAAAAAATAATTTTATGGATATTTGAGAACAAGAGAATGGGAATCAAGAGTGCCTCTATTTCCTCAGTCCTCCTCTTGCAAGTCTTACTATTTTTTAAATTAAACTTTTAAAACGTCAGTAACCCATCTCATTGTCCTGGCATCCCTGGGTCTTTTATCATTATATTCTTGCAGCTCTGTAACATGTCAACATCTTCCATTCCTGTAATATTCATTTCTCATTATCTCCACACCAAAAAGGGAACTGTATTTGTAAGTGGAAAAATTACTATGGCATTCACTTTTCACATATTATCTTCCTAGGTTGAGGGAGTCTTTAAAACTGCCAAATAAATAAGCCAAAAAACTCCTTTAAAAAAAATTCTGCTTGAGTGCACTTGTCATGATGAGCACCGGGTGATGTGTGGAATTGTTGAATCACCGTATTGTACACCGGAAACTAACACAACACTGCATGCTAACTAATTGGAATTAAAATAAAAACTTAATATATATGTGTATATATAAATATGTATATGGACTTCTTCCTAAACATTATTCTTTTTCTCTTTTACTCAAGGTTCTCCTATAAAGGCAAAAATAAATCTTTCACTAGTTTATTATTGCTAACTAATTTTGCATCAATTTAACACTTATGGTAAATACCAGATCCTGCTTTCTATGACCTTCAAGGCATCCTCCAATTTCATTTAATGGAAAATCCAAGGACATTAGGTCAAATTTAGACACCCATCTGTGTTCAATTCTAAAATTTCTTTGCTTTGGAATTTAAAGTCATTCGATGATAACAGGACAGTTGGTGTTTGAGGACCAAAGTTAGCTGTGGTTCTAGATGTGTGGGTCTGCTCCACGGTGAACCTGGGTGAGACCATCTTCTGAACTTTCTCTTTGTACAGTAGAAGAAGGCTGTATCATGAGAGATTCCGTGAATTCTGTAAATTAAGGATGAAGTATAGAGAAGAGTCTTGGGCCTTTGGTCTGCCAATTTGGCCTCTTACGGGAAGTGACGTAGACAGTGATTGGAAGTTGGAAGTCTGGGCTCTGTTAGACCTAGTTTTAAAGCCCGATTTCACAGCTGTGTATCTACGGCCAATTTACTTAGCCTTTCTAAGTTCTCATTTTCCTGTCATAAAAACACTGTCATTTTTATGATCAAATGAGATGATGTTGTTAAGTGTTTAACACCAGTGCTCTCCCTACACATGGTAACTAACGGCAGATATATGAACGTCACTTTTACCTCACAATGTGACCTTTTCTGTATTCTTTTAATTTATAGATCTCAATGTTGAGCTTATAAATGTAAGCTTGGTAATCTACTAAAATAATGAAAATGTATTTATTTGGTTCACAGATCTATCTACCTCCGAGGTACAGATTTAGTGTTGATTGGTTATTTCAGCTCTTATAACTTGTTTTTGATGATTATGAATAATAAAGTTACATCGGAGAGGTGCCAGTTTTGAAATCAAACAGACTAGTTGCAAATCCTGGCTCTTACACTTCCTGACTTTGCAACTAAGTTTCTCAGCTCTCTAACTAAGCTCAGGTTACCATTTCTAAAGTGGGGACATCAGTAACTACATTGTAGGCTTGTCAAAAACACTTACTTAAAGTGTGTAAACCACCAGTCTACCATGCTGCAACTAACCACTTGATAAAGATCAGTTCCCTCCTCTCTTCCCTCACAAACAATTCAGAAGTATTTACTAATTTGGGAAGTATTTGCTTTTGGACTGAAAGATTTTTGGGTCTGTTATATCTTTTACTCTCCTAAAATCACCTCAGCTATTGCAGGTGCTAACTGGCACATCAAAGACTTAGGCATACATCATCCTTCCATCCTATAAAGTCACTAAAATGAATAAGAAGGTATATATAGTTAGGATATACCCAAAAGACAAAAAAAAAAAAAAAAAAAGGAAGGGGGGAGCTGGTGAGACAAGTGGACACTAAAGGAACAGATTCCCAGGAATGTGAACCCTCAGCCATAATGTGGGAAATGCAGACACTTTCTGATTTATAACACAAAACCCTAAAATGATTCAGGAATCTGGGACCAGGTATTATTGATAATGGTGTAAACATGGCATGGAGAGAAGAAGGATTTGTCAAGAGTTGAATGAGGAATTAGAGTACTCTTTGTAGTTGGGAAATAACTCCCAACACACACACACACACACACACACACACACACACGTGCATGCGTCCGTGCACACACACACACTTCATGACCTAACAGAAGCCTGGGCAATTACTTTCTGGAGAGGGTAAACTGGAGGATTTGAACTAGAAGGAGCAGGAGGTGTTGCTTGAGGTAAGGACACCATATTGGACTTAGGGGGCAAGGTGAGAGGGAGAATGTTGAACTAAGATAGCCGGCTTTTCCCTCTCATCCACTCTGAGAACAAGAGAAATCAAGCCAAGACCTTTGAAGCAGAGGTTTGAAAGGTTTCTTACTGGTAATCAGACTAGACCATGAGAAAAGATCAGACAAGGTCAAAGATGTCTTTATAAAGGTAAGATAGTCCTCTTCTTCCTGGTACAGGAGAGTGGGACACCTTTATAAATGTAAATTTCCTTTACAAAAGGAAAACTTATGCTTTTTTAAAAAATAATTTTTCTTATGTCTACTGTTTCTCGATTGCCTTTAACTCAAAATAACCCCCATATTTTGGGGTGGCACATTTTGCTACTCTTTGGGCCTTATATACAGAATTATAATTTTCCTTTGGGCAAATGAGGAAACTGGCTTTACCTCAAAATGAAAGTTAGTTTATTGTCATTGAAAATCATTCAAAATGGCAATTATCAATGTTAGAGTCATCTCTGATTTATGATGAACAGAATAAGAAGAAATCTGTTAAGCTTTGAGAATCTTTTCTGGTTACATGACAGGAAGGCCAGAGAGCAAAATTAGCCTCTATTTGGGTAGGGGCTAGATCCTTTTGTCAAAGTTAATATTCATGATGGTTCCGATTGGCCTCAATTTGAACATGGCCAGTAGGGTTATTTTGCATTTTGCCAAACACCCCGTAAATGGGTAAATTCTACACGTAGATAATTATGTGGAAATCTAAGTGTGTGTGTGTGTGTGTGTGTGTGTGTGTGTGTGTGTGTGTGTGTGTGTGTGTGTGTGTGTGTTAACAAAGCCTCTCTCCTTGACCAAACTCCATTCAGGCTCTTCTGAGCCTTCTTTTCAACTAGCCCTCTGTCTTGACTCCATCCTGTGAGTCTGCAGAGCCCAGTTTTAGCACCAATCTTGCCACTTTAGGTTGGGGAGAATGTCCCACTTTTGATATTTGATCGCCCTTGAAATCCACCAAATTCCTCATCCCCTATGATCTCTCAGGTGATATCCGATCACCTTGACCCTGCCGTCAGCATGAATCCTGTTAGGTCAGTTTGGCAAAAATTGCCTCCTACCTTTGATGTCTCCTCTTAATAATAATCAGTGCCCATGCCAAGCTGCTCTTTGGCTTTATAAATCCTTACTTGTTCTTGTCGTTTTCAGAATTAAGCCAGTTCCATCCTGAGCTCTTCTCACTATTGCAGTAGTTTCTGAACAAGATCTGTTTTCACTGTTGTAAGTACTATCTGGCCATGGTTTTCAGTGTGCCTGTGTGTTTATTAATGAGAAGTCTCATTAATTCGTGCTAATCCTGTGCAAAGGAGTCTACCTTACTGAAAAAAATCTCACAAAATGCTTTGTTGGTAAAAGTCCTTGGAAGACTTATTTTATTTTATTTTATTTTATTAAAGATTTAATTAGGGTGCCTGGGTGGCTCAGTGGGTTAAAGCCTCTGCCATTGGCTCGGGTCATGATCTCAGGGTTCTGGGATCGAGCCCCACATCGGGCTCTCTGCTCGGCAGGGAGCTTGCTTCCTCCTCTCTCTCTGCCTGCTTGTGATCTCTCTCTCTCTGTCAAATAAATAAATAAAATCTTTTAAAAAAGATTTAATTAATTTATTTGTCAGACAGAGAAAGTACAAGCAAGGGGAGAGACAGACAGAGGGAGAAGCAGGCTTCCCGCTGAGCAGGGAGCCCAATGCAGGCTGGATCCCAGGGCCCTGGGATCATGACCTGAGCAGAAGGCAGACATTAACCGACTGAGCCACCGGGGCGTCCCTGTAAGACTTATTTTAATGAGTAGATAGGGTTGCATTTTATCCTCTTTTGTAAAGTTTTCTCCTGAGACCTTTCTTTTCTACTATCTGGCAGAAGTTATGAAGCTCTGGCTAAGTAAGGGTAAACATTAGCAAAGTGCCTGTTGAAATTATTCTATGAATGTTAATATGACCAACATACATTTTTGGGCTGTGGTATTTTCTTTCTAGAGAAGTTATGGCACACACCAAAACTTATATACTCAATCAGCTCAGAGCTATCAATTTAGTGCAACATGGTGGAGACATAGTTTTCACTTTCAAGAATATAATTTTATGGGTGAAAAACTGAGAACACTTTTTTTGTTAATAATATTTTAAATTCAGAGACAGTCTTTCTCAGTCTTCTGCTTGTGAATATGATAGTAATTGTGCTTTTCATAAATTTGTTTTCTTAATTCTGTTTTTTAAAATGTAATTCAAAATATTTAATATTGTCATGAACAAGTTTTTTCCAATCCCTACGACAAAAGGAGAAAATAAAGTTCTAGGTTCTAATTTTTGAGCAGAACTTTGTGAGATTTTTAGGTGACTCATCTTAAGTAATCATCTAGTGCTTGCTTCTGAAAAAAAAAAGATGCTGAGGACAATTTAGACAATTTCTTTACTTTGTGGTAATTGGAGAAGCCAACTTGACTTTCACGTAATACTTAAACATTTCCTTGGTAGAGTTCTCTAAAGGAAAGCTCATTTAAATATTTATAAGTCTAATTAATGTTTGTTATTTATAGCAAAATTAAAAATTGATGCATTTTATGCTTTCTTCAGATAAACTCACTGAATTAGCAGAATAAAGTTTATTGCAATTTTATTGGATGATTTTTATTCTTAAAAGGAGACTTCTAATCAATAATGATAGAATGATTCTTTTCACGAAGAAATTTTGTTTTTAAAGGGGACTTTTGTGGGGAAAAATCACACACTTCCTTGTGTTATACAGCAAGCATCCTGTGTGTTATTTAGAGATCCTTTATCATGGAGGGTGGTCCAGTGGTAATTTACCAGGGAAAAGAAGGAGTGTACAAAAATTTAATTATTATTTGACCTCAAACAATTATATGCCACTAAACTAATTAAAGAGCAAATTAACAATGTCCCACTAATGGGCTGTCTGCTCCTTACATGACTCACTCATCTTTCACAAAGAATAAGTGATTTGTAGTAGAAGAGAGTTGTGAAGGATGTTTTTTGGGATAACTATCGCTGTCATTGCTATGCTAAATCACAGGCCCAACCTCTGGATAAAAAGAGACAGGCTTATCAGGAGCCAGGGAAACAGCAGCTCCAGCCTGATAGCTGTGAGTCAAGGCCTTGTTTAAAGCTATGACTCAGTGCGGGGCAGCCAGGCAGCCCTGTTCCCCTCAGTTCCTTCCAAACCAGCCATTCAGCCTCTAATATGCAGGTTGCGTGCCTCAAGCCGATTATTTCTGTGAAGTCCCTCAGAGTCAGCTCTTATTTTCTCACAGCCATTCATCTTCATTTCCAAGTGAATGAAGGGGGGATTCAGTGGTGGTGCTGTCCACAGAGCAGAGCTAACAGTTTAATCATAACAACAGCTGAAGAAACTGCTAGAAGAATGTTAATTCTAACATGGAGGCTTTTAATATATCCGTGTGGAGACTCGCCAGTCTGTTGGTGGCGAGTGCGCTTGGGTGGTGGGGCTGGTTATTTCGATGGGGAGACTCCAAATACACGCAAGTGTCAATAGGGACCCCAACTCTACATGTGTTACTATCGAGAGGATATTTTTACGTCCACTCTTTCCCTCTTACGACTTTTTATCATTTCTTCGATTTAGTCAATCCTTTCTTATGACTAAACTACAAAGACGTATTTTTTATTGCTTCTTTGTTCAACAACCTCTAATTTCACTTGGCGATCAGGAGGCAGCAACCTGGGGACCAAGTATAAGTAATGATATATCTCTGTCAAATCAGAGCCTGAATGTGATAATAAGCAGCAATTACCAGTGTGCAGACTCAAGGGGGACTGTGGCTCAGTGGGGCAACCATTTCCCCTGTGGCAACCTTGGTATTCCGCGCCAATCTGTAGCTTAGAGGGAGGCCAAGTTGGAAACCCAGATTTTTATATGAGTTCAATGGACTTTTAAAAAGTTGGCAACTAATTTAAAAAATTTTAAACACTGTGCAGGCCAACAGCAAGCTTGCAAGCTGTTTCTGGCCCCTGGACGGCCAACGCGCAGCCTCTGATTTGACCTCGAAAGTTCTAATGGCGTCCTTTATTTCACTGTAACTTACTGAGAAAAGATCCTCATTTTCTGTTACCTCTGTGCCAATAGAAAGTATTGCAATAAACAATTTGGAAAAACTGGGTCAAGTAAGAATGAGTAATTTGGCATCAGCTATTTATTGTTACTATTCTTTAGGAATGAAAAGGTATGTTTAAAGACGTTATATGATTTGCCCCCAATTGCACAAAGCTCATATAATGTGTACCTTCTAAACGCAATTCTTGTGCTTTTTCCAGTCACTCTGTGTTATGGACTGAATTGTGTCCACTAACCCCCAAGGTGACTTTATTTGGAGAGAAAGCCTTTAAAGAGATAATTGAGGTTATATGAGGTCATATGTGTGGGACCCCAATCCAATGGGACTGGTGTCCTTTTAAGAAGAGGAAGAGACATCAAGGCATACGTGTTCAGAGAAAAGGCCATACGAGGACCCGGGAGCTGATGTCTGCAAACCAAAGAGAGAGGCTTCAGGAGAAACAACCCCGGAGGCCTTGATCTTGGACTTCCAGTTTCTAGAACTTTGAGAAAATAAATTTCTGTTAAGTTTAAAAAAAAAAAAAGACAATAATCACAGACTTCTCCCTTCAAATGGCCAGACACTGATTGCTTTATACTTTCTGCAGTTCAGGGACACTCCTAATATTTAGCATGTTAAGTTCAAAATACTTGAATGAAAAGTAACTGATTCCATTATTACACATTACATGAGATCAGATGTCCAATATTAAGTTTGGGTGCCTGATCTCACGTGGCGTGCCATGGGGATGCAATTATATTTGTTGAATGAATGAATGCTGATAAATACTTGAATGTTTGCAAATGTCTGTATAATTAAAGTATTTCCCCTTTCTTTTGAATGACATCGATGTAGATGTAAATGTTGGAGTCTCCAAAGAGTCATGAGAAAAAATGCAACATTTTTCTTAAAATATAATTCGTTGACACAAACCTCCATTTTTACCTACATAAATTGAAGGAAGGTTTTCATTTAGACTTAGTACTGTATTAAATTTCATTCCAAGATTATACTTTTTTCATTCCTATATGCATTATTTTCTTATAAACGAGCTGGAAAAGTAAAGAGCTAAAGTGCTCCCACGTGTGAACCACAGAAAACAAATTAGAAATTGAATTTTAATAATAGATATCTTCCAAATTTTCTAGAATAAGGAAAATGAGTAATGCAGTTGAAATATTATCCTAGTTGAAAGACATTTCAAGGCCTGGACCTGGGTGAAATGATCGTATTACTACCTAGATTAAGAAATTAAAATTAAGAAATGAAAATAGATTGTATTACTATCTAGATTAAGAAATTAATATAATACCCTTAAGCTATTTTCAAATATCAAAATATTTAGAAGGGTCAAAATGTGCTTGTTATCTTAAAATAAAAATTCCTATAAAATTATATTTAATAATGAATAAGGGACATTGATTCCCATGATACCCAAATAGAAGCTATGCTTAGTGTATGTATATAAACGACACAGAGAAACCAGAAAGAGGGAAAAAAGGAAGAAAATACTTTAATTTATAACATGTTTAAAAATACATTCATTATGGACATACACAATTAATCCTTCAGAGACTGCAGCTCACATCATGCTTTTCTTACCTGCTCATTGGTTTACACCTGTGCATTAGGAGTGCACCTGGTTGAAATGTGAGTGACTCCCAACCTCAGCTTGTTAAATCTTTTCCTATAAATTTTCCTCTTTAAAATGTAGCAAAATAAATTCAGAAACAAAGAAACACACCTACATAAACAAGGAGATCCCTGAAAAGCATAAGCAGCCACTGGACTCAACCAGAAAACACAGGTGGAAAGAGAGTTTAAAGGACCTTAGAGCACTATGAATGTTTTTCACAGTGTCACAATTACAGAAACACCTGGTTCTGCAAATGGGCTGATCTACTGGGAAAATTTTCCAGTGTTCAATGGGCCTCAGAGCAGCTTTAATACATAGAATGTTACATAGAAGACTATGTAGACTTTAGTTAGCTACATGCCTAAGTGAAATAGAGTTAGAAATATCTGAGATTTCCCGACCAAAGATCATCTTGATGACTCTTGTTCTGTCCACCAAATAAGTCTTCACTGTGCATTTTCACTGTACCTCTTAATAGTAAAACTTAAAACATGAGACTTGCCCTATTTGAAGAACATATTAGGATTTAAATCACAGTTCTAATTTGATGTCAGGAACTGAGACATCATTAAGTAGGACTGTAAGTCAGATTGTTGTCTGGAGAGGGAGTTGTAATTTCTCTCACTCCATATTTAAGACACCAACTTAGAGTAGCAACTTTATTGTGAAAGCAGAATGGTGGAGATCAGATATTATATATTACCCTGGTAGTATGTCAGTCAGTTCCTGATCATCCTTATTTAAATTTTTGTTATAAATTCAGGGTAACATAAATGTCTACTGTGCTTGATTGTATCTTTCATAACTACAGTCACTAAACAGTTTGTGTTTACTGTTTGGTAGAGTACTGGAAGGCTAGAAATTTATAAAAACTAAAACAATGTTTCAATGCATAAGAACACATAAATAATAAATATAGACAATTGTTATTTAGAAGCACATCTTAGGGGCACATGGTGATTCAGTCGGTTAAACATCTGACTCTTGATATCGGCTGAGGTCATGATGTCAGATTGGTGAGATCTAGCTCCACTTTGGGCTCTGTGCTCAGCAGGGGAGTTTGCTTGAGATTCAAACTCTCTCTCTCTGCCCCTCCCCCTTCTCTAAAATAAGTAAATAAATCTTAAGAAAATAAAAGCACAGCTTAGTTTCCTACTTTCCACCAGTTTGAGAAGTGATATCATCTAATCCTAGTGAGTGTAACAAATTTATTTACGTTCTATCTTTAGACCAAAGTCTTCACTGGGTGACTGCAATATTCAGTTTTGATACCGTGACCTCTCAGACTATCAAGAACAGACTTGTTCAGATACAAGTATAAAACCACAAGTACAGGTCTTAATACAACAGTAATCAGTTCTAGGTTTGTCTCTGCCCTTTGTGGATATGGAAATTAAGGAATGACTGAAAAGCTTCCTGTCAATATTTTATGGGAATGAGAGAATAATGGGTACTTACCGATAAGAGCAAAGCGGCTTTACACAAGTAAATTACGTATCCGGGGAATGGGGTTGGGAGGTGATGGGGTGTTTGTTTCCAGAGCTATCAGAAATGTTGGATTGTGTCTGGCAGGTTTGATATGTCAAAAGAGTAATAGGGAACATAAATTAGGAAGGTTCTTAAAAGTCACAGTAAGTCCTTCTGCTATTACTTTCATTGAGAGGGGCAGACATGGAGGTTTGTAGCAATGGGGTGACATGGTTTGCTTTAGGTTTTAACGAAATAACTCTGGCTGCTGTTTCAAGAGAACGGGGAAAGGACAGAAAGAGAAAGACCAGTTAGGAGGCTCTTGCAATAGTCCAGTATGGACCAACAGTGGCTTGGGTTAGGGTGGTAGCAGAGCAAGTGGTAAGAAGTAATCAGAGCCACGGTATTTTGAAGGGACATCAGATTTCTAACAGGTTGGATTTCAAATCAAAATGAAAAGTCAGGATGCCTCCAAGTTTTGTAGCCTGGAAAAGTGGAAGGATGAAGTTGATTTTGACTGATAGGAGTCATGCCATGAAATAACATTAGGTAATATTATTTTTATTAATTCTGTATTATTATGTCATAATGTAATAATGCCTCAACTGTGGAACTATAAGATTACTTCTATTTCTTCATTATTATAAATTAAACTGTGGTTAAGATACTTGGAAACAAATATCTCCACACATCACTGTTATTTCTTTGATATATCCCATTGCCATGAACTTTTAAGGCCTTTGATACATATTAGCATACTGCTTTTCAGACATTTTGTAAACACAATCAGTATGTTCAAGTGAAAATATACATCATATATTTTTATCCAACTTTTTATTCTTAGTAATAAGTAAATTTAATTCATTGAGCATTTAATAATATCAAACATGATGCTGAGCATTTTACACACATCATCTTATTTCATTTTCATGGAAGGATATTGGGTAGATACTCTAATCTTATTTTATACATACATCGGGAAACAATCTCAGAGAAGGTGACCTGTCAGAAGTCATTTAATTGGTAGTGTCAGAATTCAAGTAACTATCTAAGTTCAAAGTTTTTTGCTGTCAAGTACTATGACATGCTATCTCTTTATTGCAAAACTTCGGTGTGCTCATTTTTCAGCATGTATTTTATAAGATATGTCTAGTTAGATTTTTAAATTTATAGGTGACATCTATATTTTCATTGGGATGTTTAGCCCATTTATTTATTGTAATAACTGATGCTGTATTTTACTTCTGTTCCTTAATTTATTCCATTTGTTGTTTTGCTTTTGTGTTTTATATACCTCTTTAGACCTATTTTATCTGCCTTTGTTTATTCCAAAGACTTGGACGGTATATATTCCACCTTGAATCTTATGAATGAGTAACTTAATTTTTCAAAGACAAAACTGAATTTATATTTTCTCAATTTTTAATTTGATAGCTTTCATTCACTTGATCCTTGAAACCTTTCCTGAAAAATCCCTGATCCCTGAAAAATCAATGTGTTTGCTGCACATTTAATGTATTTGTTACAAAATTAACGAGCTTGTATTTTTCAAAAATGGCCACAACAATACCTCCCGTGCTACTTGTTCATCTCGAACAGGAGTCTGCAGACTTTTCTGTGAAGAGACAGCTAGTAAATGTCTAAGCTTGGTGGGCCACATGGTACCTGTTGCAACTACTCAACCCTGCTTCTTTGATACAAAAGCTGCTGTAAACAATACAGAAATTTAAGAGTGAAATGTGTTTGTGTTAAAAAAAAAATCTTTATTTACATTATCAAGTAGCGGGCCAGATTTGGCTGACACGCTGTAGTGTCCCAATCCTTGTTCAAGAATCTTTATATTCCTCCATCAAGAGGTGGAGATCAATTCTCTTTCATCCAAATCTGAGAGGATCTCCATCTCAATTGTAATCTATAGAATGTGAAAGGTGTGACTGCAAGGCTAGGTCAAAAAAAGACAACGGAACTTCTTCCTTGCTTGCTGGAAGACTAATATTGGAACACTGAGCTGCCATGTAAGGCGTACTGAGGACCTGAGGCTACCATGATGTGAGGAAGCTCAAACTACTTGGGGAAGCCCTAAGATTACATGAAGAGGGGCCTGAGCTCCAAGCATCATGTCTCTCTAGTGAAAGACACTCAGAGAGAACCATGGAGAGGAGCCCTTACCGCATACATTCTTGACGCACAAAACATGAAAGATAATACAATGATTGTTGCTGTTTTAGACCACACTGAGTTTTAGAATAGTTTGTTATGCAGCAATAATAATGGGGTTAAGATATAACACCTCTAGGTGGGAGGGCTGCTGCCATGAAAGCCTGAAACATGTTGTATTGGTTTTGGTATTGGATAGAGGTGGTGGCTAGATCTTGAGTTTGAGTGAAAATTGGAGGAGTGTTCAGAAGTGCATTAGCAGAAACCCAAAGGGCTTCAGGAGGCTGTCAGTGAGGGCTTAGGGAAAGTGAAGGGACTGTTATTGGAGAAAGTGAGATTCATGTTGAGAGGTGGAAAATTCAGCAGAGCTGTTCTTTGTCGAACCATTCATGAAAAGAAAGAAATCAACTTAATGATCTTGGTGATATAGCTAAGAAGATTTCCAGGGAGGGTGTTGAAGTTTCCTTGAGAAAAGAGAGAGATGAACTAAAGACCAAGTTATTCAGGTTTTAAATGGAGTTTAGAAGAGATGTGAAGGATGAAGAACAGTCTTTTTGCGGGCGAAGTGTTCTCAGGGTAAGACGTGGCCTCAGAACACAGAACAGATCAAATTTAGATTTTATTAAGATCTCTAAAAGATCTTATGTGGTCCTTCGTGAAACCCTACAGACTGATGAAAATAACTCGCAGGCTCCTAGGCTATGCTTGTCAAACGCTTTCCATAAGTACCAGAGCTTCTAAGAATCTAAGATCTTATCTCAAAGAGACGAGACTTGTGTGTGATAGTATGAACCCTAATAAGAGTTATAGAAAACTCACAAAATTGGAGAGAAAAAATTCCTTTTCCATTAGTAATATATTTCCATTAAAATCTGTTTTGTTGGACAGGAGTATAGCTACTCCAGATTGCTTAGAATTTTTTTCTGTTCTTTTATTGTTGTGATAAAATGCACATAACAATTAAAATTTACCACCTTAGCCATTTTTAAGTATACAGTTCAGCAGTGTTGAATACATTCACACACATTGCTGTGCAACTCCATCCAACCCCCTAACTTTTCATCTTGTAAAACTGAAAATTTAAACCTATTAAGCAGTAGTTATCCATTCTCCTCTCCACAGCCCCAGGCAACCACCATTGTACTTTCTGTCTTACGATTTTGAGTACTCAAAGTACCTCATATACACGCGATCATCCAGTATTTGTCTTTTTGTGACTAGGTTTTGTACTTAGTGTAATGTCCTCAAGGTTCATTTATATTGCAGTGTATTGTAGAATTGCCTTCCTTTCTAAACCTGAATAATAATCCATTGTATGTATATGCCATATTTTGCTTATCCATTCACTTATCATTAGACCCTTGGATTGCTTCCACATTGTAGGTTTTGTGAATAATGCTCTATAAACATGGCCATACAACTATCTCTTCTCTTCAAGGCCCTGTTTTCAATTCCTTTGGGTATATACCCAGAAGTGGAATTTCTGGGTCATATGATAAATCTACCTTCAATTTTTGAAAGAATTGCTATACTGTTTTCCACAGCAACTATACCATTTTACAGTCCTACCAACAGTGTTACAAGAGTTCCAATTTCTCCCTCTCACCAATACTTCTTGTTTTCTGTTTTTTCAATATTAGCCATCCGATGTGTGTGAGGTGGTATCTCATCATAGCTTTGATTTACATTTCCCAGTGAGGTTGAGCATCTTTTCATGTGCTTACCGGCCATTTGTATATCATCTTTGGAGAAATGTCTACTCAAGTCCTTTGTGCATTTTTGAATTGGACTTTTTGTTTCTTTGTTGTTGAATTGTAAAAGTTCCCTATATATTCTGGATAATAGTCCCTTAGATATATGATTTGCAAATATTTTTCCCATTCTGTGGGTTGTCTTTTTACTCTGTAGATGGTGAATTTGATGAACAAAATTTAATTTTCATAAAGTCCAATTTACCTATTTTTTTCTCTCCTCACCTGTGCCTTTAGTGTCATATTCAAGAAATCATTGCCAAATCCAATGTTGTGAAGCTTTCTCTTTATGTTTTCTACTAAGAGTTTTGTTGTTTTAGGTATTACATTTATGTCCTTGATCTATTTTGAGTTTATTTCGGTGTATAGTGTTAGGTAAGGTTTCAACTTCATTTCTTTTGCATGTGGATATCTAGTTTTCCCAACACCACTTCTTGAAAAGACTATCCTTTCTCTGTGGAATGGTCTTGGCACGCCTATGAAAAATCATTTGGCCATATATGTGAGAGTTTGTTTCTCGGATCTCTGTTCTATTCTGTTGGTTCACATATCTGTCTTTATGCCAATACCACACTGTTTTGATTACTCTAACTCTGTATAAGTTTTGAAGTCAGGAAGTGTGAATCCTCCAGTTTTGTTCTTATCCAAGAATGTTTTGGCTACTCAAGATCCCTTGAGATTCCATATGATTTTTAAGATGGGTTTTTCTATTTCTGCAAAAAAATGACATTGGTATTTAATAGGGATTACATTGAATCCATAGGCTCTTTGGGGGACATTATTGACATTTTAACAATATTAAGTTTTCCAATCCGTAAGCACAGGATGTATTTCCATTTATTTAAGTCTTCTTTAATTTCTTTTAGCAATGTTTTATAGTATTCATTGTAGAAGGTTTTCACTTCCTTGGTTTAGCTAATTCCTAAGTATCTTATTCTTTTTGATGCTATTTTAAATGGAATTGTTTTTGTAATTTCCTTTCTAGATTTTTCATTGTTTGTGTATAGAAATGCAACTGATTTTTGTGTATTGAATTTGTATTCAATTCTTTGATACCTTGTTGAATTCATTAGTTCTTTTTTTTTTAAGATTTTATTTATTTGACAGAGATACAGTGAGAGAGGGAACATAAGCAGGGGGAGTGGGAGAGGGAGAGGGGAAAGTGGGCTTCCCAGCGGAGCAGGGAGCCCGACGTGGGGCTCGATCCCAGGACCCTGGGACCATGACCCAAGCTGAAGGGAGCTGCTTAACAACTGAGGCACCCAGGCGCCCCGAATTCACTAGTCTAATTGCTTTTTTGTGGACTCTTTCAGATTTTCTACGTATAAAATCATATTATCTGCAAATGGACAATTTTACTTCTTCTTTTCCAATTTAGATTTTTTAAAAATCTGTTTTCTTGCCTAATTGTTCTGGCTAGAATATCAAGTCTTATGTTGCATAGAAGTGGTGAAAGTAGGCATTTTTATCTGTTCCTGGTCTTAGAGGAAAAGCTTTCAATAGTTCCCTATTGAGTATGATATTTGTTGTATGTTCAAATTGCTTTTGCTGGAGATTGTGGTTTGTCCTTTTTATTTCCTTAATTTCACCCATTTTGTTTCTATTTGGCATGTGTCTTTTTTTTTTAATTTTATTTTTATTATTTGCCCAAGGGGTACAGGTCTGTGAATCATCAGGCTTACATCTTTCACAGCATTCACCAAAGCACAAACCCTCCCCAATGTCCATAACCCATCCACCCTATCCCTACCCTCCCACCCCCCAGTAATCCTCAGTTTGTTTTATGAGATTAGAAGTCTCTTATGGTTTGTCTCCTTCCCCATCCCATCTGGCATGTGTCTTTTAAACCTCACATAACTAGATTATTTTTTGATATTAGCATGTTCAGCATGAATATTTGGCCTATAGAAATCTAAAGCTAATTACTACTTCTTTTCATCTTTAATAATATGGAAGAAACTTTCAATGATATAATTGTTATCACCTTCCACTATCTTTTGTATTGCTGCTTTACAATATTTAGTTTCATCCTATTTTAATAACCAGGGAATCAGTCATCCTAATAATTATTTTTGTTTTATTTTTTTAGTAATTTTATTTTTCTTACTTTATAGCCTCTGTTAACTTGTTAAATTATTTTAAGTTTTTGAAAATCCAACATGGCTATTTGAGTTTCTATATTCTCATTCCTGGTGGGTTGTTTCCTACATGTTTTAAATTTTGGCTTGTGAACTCCTATTGAAAGCTTTTGTTTGTGCATCCTGGATTGAAGGTGTGTCCTTTGATAGCCATTTCTTTTTTTTTTTTTAATTTTATTTTTATTCTTTGCCCAAGGGGTACAGGTCTGTGAATCATCAGGCTTACATCTTTCACAGCATTCACCAAAGCACAAACCCTCCCCAATGTCCATAACCCATCCACCCTATCCCTACCCTCCCACCCCCCAGTAACCCTCAGTTTGTTTT